>JANIJG010022099.1:0-48840 GCA_024611175.1 Megaceryle torquata | reverse complement strand
GAAAAGGAAAAGGAAAAGGAAAAGGAAAAGGAAAAGGAAAAGAAAAGAAAAGAAAAGAAAAGAAAAGAAAAGAAAAGAAAAGAAGGAAACAGTTAAAAATATTGTCCACCCACTGCCACACTCTGTACACACTGGCACGTGCACAGGCTCCATGCATTTGTTAAGATCTGTTGATGAAGGAAGTGTGTGAATTCCAGTGAACCTGCATCACTGCTGTTGACATATTTCCCTTCCATGTAGGTGCACACCTTTTCCCATGCCCTCCTGCAGTGCATGGGAATTGGTCTGAGGAGTCCTCCAGCTACACCCCTTATGTGGAATTTCATTAGAAAGCTAAAGTGGGGAGTAGCTGTGAGCTGCTTAACAGCTGATCAGTCCTTTTGCCTTCTATTTACTACCCTAGTACATCAACAGTGCCAGAGACTGTACAGGATTACCTTGCATGGCTACGTAATTAAAGCTATCTTCCCTGACCGGAGGGGAGTAAGCATGCAGCAGCCTGCTGCTGTTTGCCAAAAGCAGCCTTAGTCAATGGGAGAGAGAGAGATGTTTTGTGCTTGGTCTTTTTGCTGCTTGTATTAGAATCATGCGCTGCTGTTTCTCTCTGTTTTGCCAGTTGGCATCCATCCACCTTTTCTGTTCATGCTCAAGCAGCCAGGAACACTACAGTGGGAATGGAAGCCCCTTCTCATATGTTGCTGGCTGAGCTGCCAATGGCTTGTGTTTGTAGCAGATCCAGCAACAAAACAAAACAAGACCAATAAATCAGCTGTGTTTGCTAGCGAATAGTATTGGAGCAGTGTCCCAGAGCTTCCCTTCCTTTTCGGTTGCAATAAAGGCATCAGATTTATTTCATATCCAAAGCAAATATGGTCATCTGTTTCCCTAAACTTGAACAGCTATTTTGTTAGACAAAAAAAAAACCCAAAAACCAAACAAAAAACCAAAAACCACCACCAGAGGGAAAACCCCAAGACAGTTACTACTTAAATGTAGGTGAAGGTGAATGAACTTGGTCTGAACTGATCAAGTTGATTAGATAGTTTAATTGAGCTCTGATACAGCAAAATAGTAGAAATCTCTTCTGAACAGGAAATGGTAAAACCCACTTATGAACAGCCTGTAATGAGAGAATCTGAGTCATTAACTCGCATGTGCAGGTGGGATACATGCTTACATGTCTCATGCCCAAGTTACAGCCACAACAGAAATACTTTCATAGGGACTGAATAATAGCTGGGAGAAACAGAGTGGGTAGGGAAGCAAGAAAAACAGCCAAGTAATTGAAAACATCCTCCAGAGAAGTAGGCTAAGAATGACATTTGGAATGCTGAATGTGAACTGGCAGTATGCATACAATTCTTACTGAAAAGCAGTTTGTTGAGGTAGTCAACATTTTGGAACTGCTTGATTTGAAAGGATGCACTTGTTGATAGAAACAGGCTTATCCCAGCCTACCCCCTTGGGAAACGTACCTACAGATAATGGGGCTAAATTCTGCTCTTGGTGTCTTGCTGAAAATGGATCTTTCAGTTTTTTCTTCCATCCACTAGTTCTGAACCACCACCTTATGTGATCACCATGGGAATCCAGGTATACCCAAGGTGCTGTGTCCTATGCTAACCTTAATGGAACCTCTTACTAGCTTTAGTTCACAGACTCGGATCAGTCTGTTAATGTTTTCTAAGGCAACTTTCTATCAATAATTATGGAGGGGAATATTTCTAACATTAATGGTGAAGTCTTCTTGTAGTCAGTCACTTTTATTCCCAGAATTCATTGGTGCCTACAAATAGCACTTTCTCCCATTAAGACAGAGGTAGCAATGATTTATTCTGATTTCTGAAAATTCTAGACTAGAAGAATGTAATGTAGTTAGGGAAAGTTAATGATAATTTATTTTAAATGGATTGACCCACATTTTAAAGAGTCTATTCTGAATTAACTGGTATTTTTGTTCTCAGTCGTCTGGACCCCTGATGGGGGAAGTACTTTTTCAGAAGAGCAAAAGATTGAGTATCTTCCACATATACTACATTTCTGATGTGTAGATCTCTTGGGCACTGCATAAAGCAGAATGCCATCGTTCCTTATAGGAAATAAGGCAGCAGAAAGTGAATTAGTGGCATATTCCAATTCTTCATTCCCTGCCTCATAGTATCTGCTGCTTGTTACCTGTAAGCGTGTTCAGGAGTTTATGTTAGAAAGTACAGAATATATTTTCCTATTATTTGCAAGAAAAAATAATTTATTTTGATAAGTTTTATCCCTCAACTGTGGAAAACAGTATTGTGAAGGTGTTTCAGAAACCAACAGTACTTCTTCCTAAAGATTGTCCTTTTATGTGGAAGCTTCCCAGCAGTTTCTGCCTTGGCTTCATTCTAAGAAATACTTTGCAAATGGAAAACCTAACCAATGAGCTACTAACATCACAGAAAAGGAGCAAGGATTGACCATGGACATTTCATGTGTTCTTATTTGGTGTCTCATCCTCACAAAGCCAGTCAGAGCTGTGATAGCCATGGTGAGTTATTTAGTAGAGAAAAGCTCACAAAAGGAGTTAAATCCATTTTGCCTGTTGGCCGCAGTAGCCAGCCACGTGTGTGTGGTTAGCCTGCTGCAAATGGAATGTAAAAGGCAACTATTCTTGGTAAGTTTGCTGTCAGTCAGTAACTCAACTATGTGCCTGCAATACCTGTTTTGAACTGACCCAGAGGCAGTTGGTTGGTAGTAAAAACCTACCTGAGAGACATTTGGCAGGGAAAGTTTAAGACATTATTGATAGGGGAACAGGCTTAGTACAAAAGGAATTAATTCTTTGTAAATTTGGAGAAGTTGGTCCAAGCTTTTCAACCCTGCTAGTTTTATCAGGGTTCTCAGCATAGCTACCATCTCTTGGGAAGGGGGGCATTCACTTCTGGGACATCCCTGAGCCCAGGGTCTCTGCATGTGGGAACACTGTGTACACAGAACAAAGCACCAGAGCTCAGAGATTCCAGACTTTAATATCCTTTGGGGTGCTTTTCCTTCCTTGTTTTTATGGACAGTGAATAAACCTGAGAGAATAATATAAGTCTACATTTACTGTACAAGTTTTAAGTCTCATACTCTTTATGGCACAAGTTAAGCTGTAAAAGTTCAAGGTTTCAGCTCTGTGTAAATCAGTGTAGAGCCATCAAAAAGACTGGGACAGTGTGTGTGTAGAAGTATTGGGGCAGAATTTGGAAAAAAGGCAAAGCTAGTTTTGTATTATTCAACTAGACGCTTTTCGCTACCCTAAGGCAAGTGAAAGCATCCAAGATTAGTGAAGCTTTTCAAGTGGCCAAACGTTCATCTTGATCATTTTCCAGTCATTTAGAAGCAGACCAGTAATCTTTAGGGCCAGGTAGAGATGCCTTTAGTTATGCCTTAAAGAATGAATCTTTTATGATCTGGAATCTCCAGTCTTGCCCCTAACTCTAGCATTCTGGACTGGCACCGCCATTCCCCTTATGAAAAGAAAATACTTACTTTAAGATGGGCCATGATTTTTGCACAGGTAACTAATATCAGTACATTATTTGAAAAGCATCTGGAAAACAGGATTCCTTTGTCTGAAATTTCTGCATTAAAGAGTTCATGGATTTTCCATCATTTTGTTTTTACCAGGGGTACTCATTAGATTGTTCATGCTGTAGGTATTCATTAACAGCTAGCGGGTGTGAGTAGATTGAGCTGAAAATGACTTGCAAATACTATGTGTTATCTTTTTTCTTTGATTAAAACCCCATTTGAGGATTTTTTGTTGTCATCTCTTACTGCAGTTCATGGGTGCTTTCTGCATGAAATCAATGCCAATAGTAAATATCCTAGAGAGGGGCACAGAACCTCTCATTTCTCCCTGCAAATGAGGTAAAAACCTTTGTCAGAGGTACAGGTTTGTGAACCTGGTTGGCAGGGGGGCTGGTGGCTGGGCAGCTCTAGGGTGAGGCTGCGGGTGCTGCTTTTGCACCCTGTTGAGGGTGCTTGCTGGTTTTGCCAGATCCCCTCAGCCCTCATCTCAGTCCTCAGTGAGGGAGTGGGCAGCTTTTGGAGACAAAGGTAATATTCCCATCTGTGCCTTCACACATTTTTGTACGTGTCCTCTGCTTGTTGAAGCATCCAGAAGCCCATGTGCTTTAATTGCAGCATATTCCTCCCCCCCGCCATGTAAACTCTATTTATTCTTGCCTCAGCTACAAGCGTGAACTCAGCACACATAAAAGAATTAAACACGATACCCTCTTTTCTTGCCTTTTGCAAAGTAAAATGTTGTGACCTGTATACTCATGTTCCTCAAGCTTCTTTCAGTTAATACCTTTCTTCCCACTCTCTCATTCACTGTAGACTGGGCTCCAGATGCTGCAGCTTTGGAAAATAGGTTATGATAGAGTTAGGCAGCCTCACAGCTCTGCTGTGCAGGGCTCTCCATTGCCTGGTTGAAAGCAGCATTTTACTGATCACTACAGGATGGACAGTTGAAGAGTGTGTCTGTGGATGGGTGGGAGGATGTGGTGCTTGGCCACCTTGCAGCGGCTGCAGAGTCCAGCCAGCTCCACACATACTTCTTCCCTTCTCTCCCATTTCAGTCTCCTACTTACTCTTTTTCTCTTTCTTGACCTACTCCACCGCCTATTTAGTTAGCCCTGTCATTACAGGTCTTTTAATGCTGGCCTGCTTGTTTCCTCAGAGGGAGGGAGCCCCATCTCTCCCACTGACACTAGCCCCCGGGGTATTGGCTGTGGGACAGCTGCTGCTGGCAGTGGTCTGGGAGGAACTCTCAGTGGTAGCAGAAGAAAAGAATTTGGCAGGGAGGTGAGCCACATGACTGTGATTCATCCTGCACTCTTGAAATGTGGCAGGAGTGCTAGTAGAGGCTTTTGAGTGCCAGAGCAGAGACACTCACGTTCAAACATCACATTCTTTTTATAGTAAGGCATGCCTCATAGGAAAAATATTGAACTTGGCCTTCCAGTATGAAGAAAATAGGCCCAACTGTGATTTTACTGCTTGAGTCACTCACTTAATCAGTTACTGGTTACATGTAGGAAGCCTTCTATTAGGCTGACTTGGAAAAATTGTTTTTAATTAATTAATAATGACACTGAGCTGGTTTTTGGTTTGCTCAAAACTGCTTTCATTTGTAGTCCCCTTTTATGTAAAAACACTCTTAAGATACCATAATACAGAAAAGTAATCACCTTAATCCCATCACGTGATGTAACTGCCTTCTAGATAGGGCTCTTCTGTTTATCAGGGGTTAAAAGTTTGCTGGAAAGTTGAAGAAGTTATACTGGAATCATGATGTCTTTGTGGGCCTGATTCTTCCACTTTTCCTCATAGAGGATGGCCCCTTAGCCCTGGGTTGCGTGTGTGTCCCTTTCCCATCCCATGTAGGAATAAAAGAAACAGATGTCATTCAATATGCATGGAGGAGCAGGGCAGCAGTTTGAAGACCATGTAACAAATCAATTCCAGTCCAGCTTAAAAATGTTGGCTTTTCTTTTGCAGACTGCCTTGTGAAAATCCAAAGTAATGAGACCATCTCGTTAGCCTTATTTTGACCCAGCTCCCTCGTCCGGCAGGAGGTGGTTACAAATGCAGTTATGGAAGTACAGCTCAGTCAAGGAACACCGTGCATAGCCCTGTGCACTTGGAAGGCCCACGTTGGCTCAAAGGCTTATTGCTTCCCATGTGCCATAAATCTGCATCTGCATCCAAAAATGTACAGGCCACAGTGTATGGAAGTTCCTCTTCCTTGCTGAGTGTGTTTATGACAGATTTATATTGATGGCAGCAGTGCACCACAGCCACAGACTTCTATTATATTCAGGCTCTCCTAACTCAGTCCCTATTTCCTGTTGAAGGTGAGACAAGGTCCTATATGAATGAGGGGTGAAATTACAGCTGAACTTTCTAATTGCTGTTAGTACAGGAGAACCTTTAAGAAATATAGCAAGATCTTTTGTGTTCAGAGCTACCTCTGCCCTCTCTTCGCTGTCTCACTTTGTGCTCAGTTGACTTTTTTCCCCCTCTATGAAAAGCCAGTGAATGTGTGCCTATATCTCTCATTATGTTTACAAAGGGTATTTGAAAAAAAGGTCAGAAGTGCTTTAATTATTGAAAAAAAAATCCAGCCAATTCCAGCTACCCAGAACTTTCAAAGTGTATAGAAAACCGCAAATGCTGGTAACTGTTATTTCAGGCCCTGGGTTTAGACATGATAAATTGATACTGTCCGAATTTCATTTTGGTAACAGTGTCTACTCCTGCACAGACTCATTCATATCCTGATGAACTCTGGGGTGGCTTGGAGGGGCAGTTGCCACATCCTCCATATGACCTTGACAGTGACTGTTTCCTCCTGACTTCTGTGCTGGGGTTGAGGGGTCAAACCTGGGTATGAGCACCGGCCATGACTCTGAAAGCTTAGCAAATGTCAAGTTTAGCTTTGCCAGAGTATTCTGGGACCAGATGCTTCTTCACCTGTCCTCCTGTCCCTCTGCCCTCTCCCTGTTTTGCTGTGACAGCAAAGGAGGAAGTATCTCATGTTTACAGTAAGGGCTTCAGAGGTTCTCGGTGTGTGTTAGGAATGGTGCCAGCCTCTTTGGGGCTTTGAAGGATCCCATCAAGAAGTTACTCTGATAAACCACAGTCCTCCTTCTGGTCTCATACTGATTTGGCACCTCTGTTTTAATTGGAATAATTCTTTCTCAATTCTAAGTCTAAATTGGGAACCAGAAAGAGGCAATGCTAAGTGGTAACCAGAGAGAGACAGTGACATGCTGACCTTTTCTCTGTCTTCTGTAAATGTTCTTACATTTGCTGGACAAACATACATTTTATTTAGCTTGCTATTGTGAGATCTGATCACTTGGCCAAGAGACTGGAGAAGAATAGGTCTCTCATGGACATGAGCAGTACCTAACTCCTTGGAAGAGGCTATCAAAAAAACTGAACCAGGCCCAGAAGACATGGGGTGCAAAAATGCCTCCAAGCTGCCTTTCCACTTCTCTTTTCATCTGTACCAGCCTCTGAATCTAAGCCAGTCATTTCTTGCTTCAATCCTTGTTTCACTACAGGATTTAATGGCTTAGGACTTAATGGTTGTTTGCAGTGGTAAATAACTCTGCCTTTGATTGAAAGGAGAGTTCAAAATCTACTGAACCGAATCCCCTCTTTAAACAGCCGGTCTTTTTTTTTTTTTCCTTTAGAGCAGAAATCACCAGGGTGTTACTGTCTGTGCTTGCCATGATTCACCCGCCAACCACCTCATGCAGGGTGGTTTCATGCCATTCCTCCCTTGAGCCTCTGTGTCACCCCTTGTGTGGGAGGTTGTGCTTCTGACTGAGCTGGGGTGTCTGAATGGCCAAGGTGCCTGCTGCTGGATTAACACAGGGTTTTTTTTGGTCGGATATATTATTGCAAACATCTGTCTGTGCTTTTGGGTTCCTAAAATATCTTTAAATGCCTGGGTGTATGTATCTTCCCAAAGACACAGAGGAAGTCTGTGGTAGAGCAAGAACTTCTCCCTGGGGGGGACCCTGACGGTGCAGAACAGCAAGTAAATCAGTACGTCGTTCATGGCCTTTTTTGAAGGGAGCTCAAAACACGGGCTAGTAAAAGGAGCATGTGTGAGATGATGTAACCCCAGCTTGTGAGGAAGAGACCAGGACTTCACACTGCTCCGTGGCAGTGTGACAAGTTAGGCTTCCAGTGACTGTCATTTACCCTGACAGCCTGGATTTTAATGGATTATGGCTGGAGTTGTTATGGTCTGTTTGATGGAAAACAAACAAACAAACAAACAGATCTGTAGTTTTAGGAGCCTATTTTAAAATGTCAGCCATCTGCCAGGCAGAGGCTCAATAAATCAAGGTTGCAGGAGAAGGTTAGTGTGCGCACGTGTGCGCGTGTGTTTTGCAGACTTTGCATACTTGTCCAATGACCATTTTGCTAAATTGATACTTATTTTGCAGAAGATGCTCCCAGGATTTATGCAGCTGATGGCAATTAAAGAACTATGCTGGGGAGACATGTGCCCCGTTTGGAGACAATTTAATTACTCTCAGTGTATTTCTTTTTTTTTTTTTGATAGAGCTAACTGTGCTTTGATGGTCTAAACTTGGAAGGTGATGAATGTCTGTGCTTCCCGCTGTATTTAAGTGGAACCCTAGCACCCTAGGTGCTGTATACCTTCACTGGAGAAATAACACATCTTGAGACTGTTGTTTTGCTCAGTGACCACATGAAGTGTGGACCTGGGGAGTGTGTGAGTGGCACAGCCCTTTCAGCCTTAATGCCTTTTTTTTTTTTTCTTTTTTTTTTTCACCTTGAGACCCCATTCTCAGGGCCTCTCACCTGTCAGAGCAGTTGGGTATCATTACCCTCAAAGGAATCCCATTGAAGAAAGCGAGCCAACATGAATGAGGGTGAGAGACTCCACTTCAGCTCTCCATTTCCTGCCGAAGAAGGAGAAATTCTCCCGAGTTTGGCAGTCAGTTACAGCAGCAGTGCTCCCACAGGCACTGAGGGAAGCTAGAGCATCCTCTAACCAGCTCACTTGGCAATATTCAGGATAAAGCAGAAACTAGCTGTTAGTAGAAACCTTTGGTTGCTTTTGTTCCTTAAAAAACAGAGGAAAAGAGCTTTTTTACACACTGCTGCAAAACATGGTGGTGCTCTGCACAGCCCAGCTTTGTTTGCACATCCAGCTCTTTACCCTTTGCTGCCACTGCGCTGCTGTAAATCTGAAGGTAAATCCATTTGGACTAATAAAAGATCATTTAAAGCAGATAGTAAAATGAACAACATATACAGAGCAATAAAGGAACCACTTCTGCAAACAACTCACTGCCCTTTTGAGAAAGTATCAGTCACTGAAGTTGCAAATAATACTTTTTTTAGGTTTCAGATCCATGCACACAAATGGAGGCAGCATACACCCATACATGTTTGCAGAACCTGCTTCCAACTTCATGATTATTACTTCACTCCTTCACTATCACAGCAAATTCTTTAATGCAGAGCATAAAATAGAAGCCATTAACAGTGTTTAGGAGGAAGCATATTGTGTTTAAATGCACATTGTGAAGAAAAAAAGGCATTATTGTTCAGAGCATAGAATGTGAGGAGGGGAGGAGGAAGTCGTGTTTGTTGAATGTGTTTATGTGAGGATTACATGCAGTTTATGCAATTCAAGAGTTCAGAAGCAGATAAGATCTTTTAAATCAGCCATAAAATCTGTATCTGATTTTTCACACCAAAGAAATAACAAAAAATGGTTTTGTTTTCTCTGGAGGAAAACAGAGGGAAGGAGGCATAGGGCCAAATTCTGATCTCAACTTTCAGTGGTGTTTGGTGGAATTGTTGGAAATATACTGGATTTACACTGATGTAAGTGAGATTAGAGCTTTGACTGTGGCAAGAACATCGCCTCTGTATGTTTAGTACAGTTTGGGGCTATTTTAATATAGAAACTATTTTAAATACATTGTTGTTGCTGTAGTGTAGTTGACAAGGTCATGGTAAGCAAATGCAGACAAATGTTACAGAACAATTTGCAGATTTAGTATCATTTTGCTGATGTTTGGCTGAGTTATTTGGATTTCCGTATAATTTTGCTAGTTTAATTGTGTTTCTTATGAACAAGTTCTTAACTTAGAAGGAGGAAAAAGAGCATCCACCATGTGAGTCTGAAATGAATAATGAATCAACACCCACATGTTGTGTCCTTTTGAGTTGCTAAGTGACAGCTTGTCTTGTCCAATCTCGTAAATTTAATTTCTGCCTGGATGTGTTTATACTCAAAACAAATCTATCCAGGCAAATCTATCAGTCTGCAGCACAGTCTCAGCTGCTGCTGCATAGCTCATAGGTGATGCATATTCATTTGGTGCAGACACTAACAAGGCAGGATGAATCAGAGAAGAGGCATCAACGGTCCCTTCTCCACAGGCTGTAGGTCCATTCTGGTGTTTGGGTGCATTTCTTCTATTTTATGGGCTAAATCTGAGGCCACATTCTATATTGCTGTAAGCCATCAGAGATCCTTTTATTACAGTAGATCTGTAGCAATTTGCACTGGCTGAGAATTTGGCCCCTAAAAGCTTGTGTCAACAAAAGTTTTAACTGAGGAAAAAGCAGTAGAAAAAAATAAGTAAGTAAAGCTGTTGCTGTCAGGAGACATTTCTATTATGTAATCCTAAAATAGCAGTGTTTTGAGTATAGTCTGTTCTGTCATCCTAAACAGAATTAGTACAGTTGGGAAAGGGGGGAGGTGTGAATATTTCAAGGAGGTCTTTGAACGTTTTCTTCAAATGTTCATTGCATCTAAGATCCCATTTTTTGTGTGCCTTTATTTGCTCCAGAATACCACTGGACTGCCAACAAAGGAGGGCCTGTCCTCCCAGGAATTTTCTGCATTCCTCTCTGGAGTAGGCATTTTTCTCAGCTACAAAGGCCCTTTGGCAAATTCCCTCTAATCATTGGATTTACGCTGGGCTCTGATAGGTGCCATTCATGAACTTGGTCTGCTGTTTGATGGGGCTGAAGCATTAGTGGGATCTTTTCACGATAAACAAAACAGAGTAACGTTACTGGAGGAATCACAAAGCTGCACTTGTAGGGCAGTGAAATTCTTTTTCCCTCTGTTCTCTCTCTGTTTCCCTCCATTCTTCATTTTCCTTTAATTTTTTTTTCCTCATTCTTCCCTTGCTTTATTGAACATTCTTTTTTTTTGTCTCCAGGACCATTTTTAATGGCAGATCTTGACAGCTTTGCACACCTCAGGAGGCAGTAAGCTAGCTTGCTGCCTGTGCTAGCTCACTGCCCATGCTCAGCCCCAGGAGGTGCAGTAAGCCCATACAAACTGCCCAGCTTCATCAGCTCCATGGTTTTTCCAACAGTCTTATACATCATCAGAACAGAGACATCCGTGGTTCCGATTCCTGTCTTCCCTCCCATGGGTTTAATTCCCATCTGTGGGTTTCAGTACCATCAATACCTGATGTTCAAATAAGGAGAGGAAGGAAAAGAAGTTTAGGGCAGGACTCGCCTTGGTATCAAAAGCCAAAGCTGCCACTACTATTGTACTTCATTGGTAACAATGACTTTGTAGTCTTTTAGACAACACATGTGCAGGTTGTATTTTTCTCTAGTAACTTTTTTTTTTAAAGTGCTGTACTGTCCTAGTAATGGACATGTTGTGAAAAGCAATATTCAGAACTCACAGAGGTAATACAAAAGTAGTTGCATTTATAAAAAATAAGCTCAGCAACCGAAGATAAGACAGAACTGCATCTTTTCTTTGAAGCCGTGACTGCTCATCTTTGTGGGGTGATGGAACCCAAGAAAATTTAAACAACACAATGCTTTTTCTACCAAAGCTCCTTTCATTTAAATGTCTCATATGCCTTTTGATGAGATGTAACACAAATTGCTTGGGTGTGCTGCCCAACTCCCTTTGAAGAAAAAAAAAGTGGCAAGATTTTTCTTAAAAAAACCTTTCTTTTTAAACTTTTGAGTTTGAAAAACACTGATTTCCAGGTGGCAGTATGAAAACAATTAATTTTCACATTCACCAGTTTATTTGTTAAATCATCTGTATTTTAAGCTGATAATGAATCATTGAAGTAAACAGCAACCAGCCTTTTTTTTTCAGAATTTCCTAAAGCCAACCGATCTTTTTATACAAAAGGAACTTTTTTGCTATAATTTTCCTCTCCAAAATTAAAAGGGGGAGGAATCAGAGAGAAGGGAAATGAGCACATAGTCTTCCATGTGCTGCACATAACTTCTCATACTTCCATCCTGCCGAACAGCACTGTGTTTGGAAAAGCATCAGTGAAAAAGCTGGGTGTACTGTGAGCATGTTAGAGAGATCATCTTAGACTCATAAACAGCAGATCAACAGGCAACCCATGAAGGCACCGCAGTCTGTAACTCCTTTTTTTGGTACCCTGGTGAACCCTTCTAGCTCTTCTGATAAGAGCCTTAACTGTAAGCATTTGATAAGATTGCTTAGGCTGGAGGAAACATGAGATCTACTGTAATTGGGCCCAGATATAGCTCTTTTGGGGAAGACTCCCCAAATCTTACTTTTGTCTTTTGTTTGTCCATCTGTCTATCTGTCCACCCATCTTCATGTCATTGCAAAGCTATCAGAGAAACCAGAGCTTTTCTGATTTATTTGAGAGATGGAAGAGGCTGCCTAAGCTGACAGTCACAGGAATGGAAAGCCCCCACAGATCCAGCTGATGGGCTGGATGTGAGAATGAATGTAGACAAGTGAGAGTAAGAGGTTGCATCTCCTTACAGAGAAAGGGAAAAATGGGGTGAGAACGACTGCGGTGCTGTGTAAGCTAACCAAGCTGGCTGGCCTGGACATAATGGACACCCTGGTGGGACACCTGCCTTAGTCATGCCACGGCCATGACTTACTGGGAGTATTTCACCAACTTCCAAGTGTTGTGTTTACAAGGGAACCACATCTGATAGTGTGCCCTTGTGGAAATTTTGCAGCTACAGAGGTTTGGGAGAATACAGAAAGGAGTCAAAGCACTGGCTTGACAAAAATTCAGTCTCCTTAACTGTAAGGAGACACAACATCTGAATGACCTCAATGCCCCAGAGCCCTTCAGTTCTTCCATATTAGCTTCAAAACCTTGAGTGCAGGATGTTTTATTAAGAGTTGCTATAACTATAAACACTTACTTGGCACCCATCACTGGTGTCCAAGGACCTTCCTGCATCTTAATTAATTAATTAAACATATTACAGCATATAATGCCCACGGTGGGAGATTCAGCCCTGGGCCATGTGGACTCAAGAGTTGCAGGGTTTCAGTGGGATACATGATTAAAGGATGCATAGCAATCAGTGCACTGACAACTCTGTTTTGTATTTGTTCTCTTTTTAAATTCACCTTCCAAACACTCATTGCCAAAAATACCACAGGGATAATGAAATAATGTGAAAGCAACTTTATGTTCAAAATTATGTTTCATATCTCCTGAGAATATCTTGAATGGTATAGAAATTAGATGTATCTCTAAATAATGGAGTCCTTTTCTTGGAAAGTATAGGTAAAAATGAGCCTTGCTGTCCTCAAAGGACTAGTGCTATGAAACGCCAGTCATGGTTTAATTTTGATTCAGTATGTTAATTACATGTGACAGACTAAGGGTCTTTGAAGTCTAATTCTTGGTTGTGTCTAATAATACGGGGTTTTTTTTATAGTGCTGAACTTTAAAACATAGTCTTGCAGCTAAACTGATGCAGGCAAGTATAGTTGTGAGGTCACATTTAACAGTGATTGAAGGTGAAGTCTTTCTAGTGTTCAGTTATAGACTAGACTCATGAAGGGGTCATCCCAGAGGTCATTCACCAGCCACAAGCTCATGTTTTCTGCAGATCTATTTCCCATTGTATTTGACTGAAAAAAGGGTAAGAATAACCATTTAAAAACTGTGGTGACTCAAGCAGAATGCTGTCCATCCCATCAAATACAGGAAATACTGGCATGAGGAGGAGGAAGGCTGCTCCTTGGTGTGCCAATTGGCCTTTTCCAGCTACTGAAAAAAGTCATTGGACCTCTGCCTCTGCTGGAGGGAGTGAACTATCACAAGAGGGTCTGCTGAGGGTCTTCTCCATAGCCAAATGCTTTGGGTGATCTGATTCCTCCAGGAGAAAAAGGCACTTGAAGGACAACACACGCTCTGTGTGGGAGATAAGATTTACATTGGAGAAAACCTTCTGACATAGAAGAACATAATGACAATCATCTCCTTAGATCCCAGTGATGCTAATAGGCTGACATCTTCTTCGAGGGAAGAACAGATGACAGCATACGTAAAGACTTGTTTTGGATTTTCTTCCAAGTTAAGAAAACAAAAAGACATGCAACCCTTACTTCCCCCCCAAAGATGTCCCTTACTGCTCATTGCTTCCCTCCTGCCTGCAGCTGCTGCACAGATGGGCCGTGAGCAGCCATGTCCTGCTATTGCCCTGAGTTGATAGCACCGTCTCTCCTTTCACTCTCCATTGCAGAGGTGTAGTTCTTGAGCAATACCGGTTGAGTGCAAGGACATGCATCCTCTCTTGGTTTCACACAGGGCTGCAATTACATCTGCAGCAAAATTTGAGACACGTTGGCATGGGTTTCAGTTTGGGTAAGAGTTTACTGGAACTGGTTTGAAATTTTTGGAGGATTTTTTTTGCCATCCAGAAGCACTAAATTGTTTAATCAGAGATTCCTAAGAGGAAAGGTCCATTTCAATGAATTTTCCACTTCAATTAAAACTGAAAAAAGTTATGTGTCCTGTTTGGCATTTTCTAAATGAAAAGGTCTGCTTTTCTGTTTGAAATACAAATCAGTCTATGATTAAAACAAACATGAGTGATCAGAACTGAGTACCCATAACTGAAATGAGAAATTTCACTTGATTCATTGTGTTGGTGTTTTTGTTTCATGAACCTTTTTTGATGGTTTTTAAAAGGACTTTAATTAGCTTTTCTTCCTCAGTCCTTGAAATAACCAGCTGCCGGGTCAAACAACTTCCAGTTCTCTGACCCTTGTCATGGCATTTGTCAGATCGCAAGGCAAAGTCACTCCCCTTTTGTTGCATGTCAGCAGCATGTCCTGTGTTTTCATCCATGTGATGGAACCAGAGCTGTAGATGGAAAGTAAAATGTGCTTTTTGATTGATAGCATCATGATCTCTTTTAACTTCAAGGGGATGTCTTTTCAGCTCCAGTTGCTTGTCAGGCAAGCCAGTCTGAGGGCCAGAGAAGAGCCCTGGTACCAGTACGACTACATGTGCCTTGTGTGAAAATTATGCAACTTGTCAAGCCTGGTTTAGTCTGGAAAATGAAACACGGTCCAAAAATTTCTTCAAAGTGGGGAAAATGTTTAGCAATTCTCATGCTAAATGCTGCACAAGGTCTTCCAGAAACATAATACAGCCTCTTATGCAGTTATAATAACCTCATAGAACTGATATGAGGTTGATCCTTCACTCGTGCCAGAGCACCAGAACTTGGCTCCCTCACCCTTGGAGTTTTCAGTTCCCACATGCACATGAAGTATATATATTTTGAAGAATTAAGGCAGTTGATCATGGGAACAGCTTCCTTAGGGGACGTGGTGAATTTTTCAAGACTTGCAGTCTTTAAATCACAATTGGATGTTTTTCTAAAAGATAGGCAATACTTCAACTTGAAATTATGTTGTCAGTGCGAGGAATGCTGGGCAAAACTCTTGTGACTTGACCTGTGCAGGAGGTTAGACTATAGCAATGGCACCTTCTGGTCTCACTGGTGTCTGTTGGGGGTGTTTGGGCATTTTAATTACCATGACCCGTACGTTGTACCTCAGTGCAGTGTTTTATTCAGTTTACTGTTGCCGTGAAACTATTCACATTGCTGTAGCAGTAAAAATTATCTGAAAGTAAAAGTTCATCTTTACAGATCTGTGTGCTGGTGAGAAGGGATTGATTCCCTGGGTGATACGAAGTGGGTGAGATTGGTGGAGGAAAGAAGACAAGTCATCCTGGCTGCCCACAGCCAGTGGAGGACCCCACATAGTTAAGGTATAGGAAGATGTCCCCTTCAATATCCATCTGTGCCAGTGGAAGAGGTCACCGCCCCCAGCTGCTCATCACAGCCACCTGGACAGAGGTTACTGACCTTGCCCAGCTGCGGCCAAGTGCTGTCTGTGGGCGCTTCCTAATTTGCTCCAAGCAAAATCAGCCAGATTAGTTCAGTTGATTTAAATTGTTGGTCTGAGTGAGCCTGGCCACTGTTGTCTGAAGAGGATGGGAAGCCACCCGGCTTACCAGTGGCAGAGTGGGGAGAGCAGCAGCTCTCAGCTGGCAGCAGTGCCATCCTCCTGTGGGAAAAGGATTCCTGTCCAAAGGTTCAGAGCTGGCTCTCCCTTCACTTCTCTGCTGGCCCATTCCCACCTTGGAGACTGTCTCCTCGGGATCAGATCATTAGGCTTCTTATATTCTGTATCTAATTATCCTGTGGCACGAGGCTTTTTGTTGCCATATTTGCACACACTCAAGCCCCACCTGAATTTCACTGTTATTATCTTGACTGCACCTCTGATGTTTCAAGTCTGGGTTACAGGTGCATCCTTTCGAAAAACATATATTTTATTTCCTTGTCTAGGAAACAGAAGTTCACATCCTGTGAGTTGTACTGGCCTTCTTTTTCCTGCTCATTTTCTGGCATTACTCTGCCACTACTGTGAAAATCTGTTTAACTTGTCAGCTCCCAGCAAGCAGTAATTGCATTATCAGCTCTATCAAGTTATCGGTGAACCTATAAAGCAGCATCTTTTCATGAGCCCCTATGCCTTGCAGCCTCAGTGCTTGCAAAGCAACATGCATGAAAGAGATTGCTGTGCCTGGCATCAGTACAGATTTGTGCTGAGACCAGCCTCATTTAGTGCAAGTTTTACTACCTGGGAAAGAATGTTCACTGTAGCATGTCCGATGGGCAGGAAGCAAACTAAGGCTTGATTTTTAACTCCGGTTAATACCCAAATATTTTGTTGTACAGGAACCACTAATTCTTGTTCAATCTTTTCGACAGCTACTGGGACAAAGTCAGCTGTAGTCATAACCTCAGTGAGAAGGCTGAGGGCTTGCATAGCCAGCAGTGATATTCTAGATTTAAAGGAGTCTGGCCAAATGAAGAGGGAATCTGGTTTAGCATCAGTAGTTTCTGTTGATTTGAAGAAGGTGCATCGGTTTATAAAACCTGCTACTCTGTGGAAGGAATGTGAGGATGACAGTCTTTGAGAACTGATAGCAGCCAGTCCACGCTAGTTTTATTTTATTCCAAGTGTAATGTAAGTTGGCATGGGATGAGATCAGAGTTCCTGCTAGATGTTAATTGAATTTATTACAGTGGCCCTTGCTGGTATTGCTTTGGTGGAGGTCCTGTCAATGTTTCCATTATAAACTTTGTTTATTAGTAATAACACAGCCATAAAAATTCTCTCCAGATTGAAATGTAGTGCGGAAGTTCTCAGCTGCGATCCAAGAACATTTCTCTTTTCCTTAAAATTTGAAGGAAATTGGTTTGGCCATGGTTTAGTTGGAATAAGACAAAAATAGGGTTTTGGCTGCATTTGGACATATTTTACATTTCTTTCACTAAAACAGAAACAAACATTTTAGAGGCAATAATTTTCTTTTACTGTTTTTATATATAACAAAATTAAGGAAGCAGACAGTAAAAGGATTTTGTGTATAATTTAACTGGCTGTCCACATGTGAAAATACGGCATAATTCCCCATCTTCTCAGCAAGGGGACTCTGTTCTAAGGTTGGCAGTGAGGGAATAGTTATGCTCTGCAAGTACCGTGTAGGCATCTCCATTTTAAAAAATACATGCACAATACGGGGTTAGGTCATGGATTTGTTCATCTCATGTCCTGTATATAGTAGTCAGCACCAGAAAAGGATACAGGCTCCTAATAGAAAGTTATTAACAAAGGAAGCCCACGAGAGCAGATTCATTCGGGCTTATGGGTCTTTAATGGTTGTCAGATGCCTTGAAACATGAGGATGTAGATGTAGATGTCAAATGGCACTAATCCACTTTTTCATTTCTCTCCATTCTTCTTTAGTTTCTGTAGCTACTTCTGATAATTTGATGTACATAAATGACCCACAAGCAGGATGATGGCCCCACAGACACCTCATGCAACCCCCCACTCTCTAGCTGTGGGCTGTGTGGGGACTGCAGAGATGACATGGTCTAAACATGGGGGTGCAGTGATGTACTGGTGTCCAGATTTTTGTGTCTGCAGGCTGGGGGGAGTGCTGGATAAGGGTGATTCTCTCTCTCTCTCTGCTCCCAGCTCCCATCAGCTGCTATCTGATCACCCAGGGGGATCAGCAGTTGCATTGGGTGACACCCTGCTCACCAACATCAGCTTTGCTGCTCTCACTCCACATAGGGAGGCCAGCTACAGAACAAGAGGATTGAGGCTTGGCAGAGTACTAAAAGGAAGATAAATCCATCTTCTTGCAATTGGACTCCCCTTGTTTCTTGGTGGCAGACTGATTTGGGGGGTTTCTTTGGAAGCAGGAGAAAACTTTTTAGGTGGAGCTTCTATAGGTACTGTTAGTCTCTAACATCCATTAGACCCACCTGGAAATTCTTGGATTGTTTTAAGTTACAAAGCTGCTGTCAGTGTTTCTCAGGCTGTTTTGCAGAGGCCAGTACTATGTGTGGGCTTTCTTTTAAAAACTACTTTGTTGGATGAATTCCGTTCTTGTGCAAAGTGTTAACCTGACAGTCCTGTAAATCAAAGTCATTTGATAATCCCTCATATATATTATGTCATTGCTGTATTATCATTGCTATCAAAGCTTCCTGGAAAAGGTACTAGCTCCATAATTTAAGTGAACGGTGATGGGCTGAAGTCCTGATCAGGAGGAACAAGAGTCTTAAGCTTGGTTGCTTGTCCTTGGTCTGTGACTGCTAACAAGAGCTCTGACCAGTGGTAATTGCAGCATCCTTGTCTATGGAGTGAACAGCTGCTGCAGTTTAACTGGGACACCACCATCATGTCTTGAACCAAGAAACTTGATGGTTTGGGTGACACATGCTGTACCTTTATGGAGGTTTTAAACTCTTAACGCTAGAAGCTGCATTGCCTCTCACTGCATTGAAGGAGCCACTAAGACTGTGGTGTTGATTACCAGCACTGTAATCATGCCCACAAGGCAAAGCCTGGGCTGTGCTGTGCTGTTGGCCAGTCCTGCAGGGAGTGCTGGCAGTGGGGTGACACTGCCAGTGCAGCCCTGGAGGAGCCCGCAGGGAAGGGGTTAATGTCCTTGTGGTCTGCACTGACATGATGTGGCACACATGACACTTTCCAGAGGTTTGGTAGTGTTTTATTAATGTAAGTCCGTATGTTTAGCACAGGCTGCCAGGTGAACATTTCGCTTCCCAGACTGCTGTTGTGTCACATGTGACAGGCTCATGCAGATGTGATAGAAGGGTTAGAGTGCAAATGTACGTTCCTCAGAGACTTTGGGAATATGAAGTGAACAAAGATCTTAGAAGGCTAGGTGGCAGAGGTTTGTTTTGTTGTGCATAAGCATGGCTGCTCAAATGCACCGAAGTCTTATGAGAACATCCTCCGTAGACACTTAAAACATGAGATAAATTCAATGTGGTAATTAAGCTGTTTCTATAAGTAAACAGGAAGGGGGAGAAAAGAGTCATTATTTATGTATGTGGGAAATTGTCTGGTATTGTAGCAGCAGAGGCTTCATACAAACTTCAGATGGTACTGCAAGCCAGAGAGATCTCAGTACTTCACTACGTTCCGAGGGGCTCTACACTTGGGTTCCTCTTGGAACTCTTCATAGCAGAGCATGTCTCCTTAGGTAACGTGAGCCAGTTCTCACTGGTGCTGCAGAACTGGAGTGAAACCTGTCTGATCATCAGCTGCCAGGTGTTGATTTTTGTCCAGCTCATCCCCAAATGGCTTATGTTTGACTCTCAAACACATCACTATTCATTCCCTGCATGCGGACAAATCCAGTGGTTTAACATGTGCTAACCTCATCCTTGTTTAGGTGATGAGAGGATAAAAGCAGAGGATTTGGGGGTCCAAGTCAGTGGAGTCTCCATCTGTGGACCTGCAGGTCGTATTGAAACTGAAATGTGTAGGGATTGAGAAGGATACAGGTTCTAGGAACAGAAGCACACAGAGGTGCGCTGTTACAGCAGAGGATAAAGTTTTGTTAGCTACTGACAAGACTATTCCCGTTGAAATGTTTTTACCAGAAAATTGGGTTTCAGGTGAAATTTTGACCTGAAAGTACCTACTTACTTCAGCAAATTTTGTATTCACGAAAACTCCCAAAAATGTAACATTTTATAGTCCATGCCAAACTAGCACATCAGTAATCAGTTTTCCTATGAACTACTGGTGTTACCTCTCCATCAGTGTGTGGAAGTGTTCGTGGAGCAGGGGGAGAGATGTCAGAGGTGCATGTGCGTTTTCCAACCCACTTTTGCATGACCTGAACCGAATCCAAGCAGTTCAGAGGTGTACTGAGGTAGACAGCATTAACCCATTCACGAGTTTGAGAAGGAGTGAAGGGAGGAGGTACTTACAAGTGAGATACCACACTCATGTGAACCTTTCGGGCCAAGGGTTGAACTGGTGTAAATTGGTCTGGCTCCATTGACCTGGAGCTATGCTAAGTATGCATTAAGGGGTCTGATGCATTCAAGCAGATCTTGCTTTGTTTGCATTCATTCAGAAATTGTGTCAGTACCCAAAGCATGATGTGAACATATATTTTAGAATTAAAAAATAAAAATCTGGATGATTCTGAATGTGCTGTGTATTTTTTCCTTTGTGTTAGTTATTTATGGCACTGGAACATACAAATTAGCATGGATCCCAAGGAAGTGTTTGATCTATAATAAGGAAAATTCCTTTAAAGGAGCTGATTGTTATTTATTTTATTAAGCATATAAGGGTTGTTTGGATTTGTGTCCTCCCTATAGTTCCTATGTTTAGAGCAGTGCTGATGGGAAAATGGTATCCAGCAATTTATGAAAGGTGATACTGTGTCAACAGATAGGCAGTGGGTTAGGACATGTGACAGTAATCTTCCATGGCATTTGGAGCATTCAGACCATATGCTTGAAAACATCCGTAAAATACATGTCAGAACCACTTCCTCCCTGTGCCCCCTCCCAAGGACCGGGGTGGGGGGGATGATGATGAGGAGAGGAGCCTGGAGGCTGCTTATCAGCTCTTGGTGCTGGGTTGCTCTCTGGAAAGGAAATGGGCTGGCAAAAAAAGAGAACAAAGTAAAAAAAAAAAAAAAAAAAAAGTAAATTCTAATGTGTGAGGAAGTGAACGGACAGGAACAGCAGCAGTGTGACATGAGCAGGACACAGTAGACTGGGGTGAGGTTTGCTCTCGTGTATTTACTGGTTGCTTTTTGGATGGTCTTGTTGCATCAATCTCACGGAAATAAATGGTGGAAGCATTGCCATTGTATATTGTTTCTACTCCTGCTTTTCTGCTCTGTCCTGGTTTTAATCTATAGGTTGTAAGAGTTTTCTAGAAACACTATGTCTTAGCATATAGTTTGCAGAGGGAATGAAGGCTAAAGAATGTTAGAGAAAGATTTTTGTCTTTGTAGGCTGGTACTGGCGAAAGATTATTTTTCAACTCAGTCAGAGCTAATTGTCAAGACATCCCATTGTTACCTGCTGCTTCTGCTCAGTGGCGGCAGGTACAGACTGAACTCAGAAAACTCAAGAGAGTAATTGCTTGTACAACATCAGGAATCACAGGAAACGCCCTTTGTACCTCCTTGCCTCAGCCTGGAAAACTGAAAGTTCAGACACGAGGAAGCACCTCAAACTATAAATAAACTGTTCTGTTCATTTGAAGGTAATGGTCCAAAACTTGGTATTTTTACTCAGGCAGAACTCTTACTGAAGTCATTAGGCAGTGTGTCTGAAGAAGGGTAGCAAGTCTCACTCTGGAGTTATTTATTAGGGACAGCATTTCTGAACCTCCCACTGGTAGCACTCATCTGCCTCAAAACCAGACTTCTTGGGAACAGAGTGACAGGGGAGTCCTGTGTAGAGGCTATACAATTGTTTACGTTTATTAATATTGATTATGAATATTGATTTAACAATCAAAAAATGAACATACATGTTTAAAAATTAAACCTGTTTGTTTGTTTGTTTACATATTAAACATTGGCATTTCTCTTCCTTCTGATTTTTGCATTAGTCTTGAAGGTAGCTGGGGCTGGTTTACAGCCATTTCTTGCCAGAAATGGTAAGCTGTTTAGTAGTACAAAAGCTGCCAGGCAGGAGAGGGTACCAAACAGCTAACTGTAATTGCAAGGGTTATTTCCAAGAGTACATCACTGTTTATTCCTGTTGAGAGATGTTCCTCACCTTTTGAACTTTCTGACTTCCAGCCTAGGTCATCCAAAGTGTCATGCAGATTGCTATTTATGAATTCAGTGCAGTGTAGAGGGGAATAACCCATTCAGGCCTCCCTGAAAGATCAGTGACAGCTTCCTTAATTGAATAAGGGGTGAGTCAGTGTTCTATGAGCACCTCTCAACACAGTCATTAGTTTTATCAGTCTGAAGTTTTAAAAGACAGCCCTCGTGTAAACAGCCTCTGAGTTAGTGCCATCTCAAATCTTTCTTATGCAGCAGGACCTCACCATCGACACCCAGTGACTGCTACAGCCGAACACCTGCACAGGACTCCCCCACAGGGGAGATCCTTACCTGGTTTGAGGTGGTCCTCATGCCTGGGGAAGGGCATGGTGACTTCATACCTCCTTGTATTTCTCTTCTTGGGTGAGAGGAATAAACTGAGCTCATGCAACTTTGGGCAGCTTTAGAGCTGCTTGTGCCAGTGCCACATCTGCAGTTCAGACCTG
This sequence comes from Megaceryle torquata, assembly GCA_024611175.1. NCBI lineage: Eukaryota > Metazoa > Chordata > Aves > Coraciiformes > Cerylidae > Megaceryle > Megaceryle torquata. Next base: position 26,351 of record JANIJG010022099.1, on the reverse strand, counting down.
CTGGTATAGTGGCAGCTTTCAGCCTTGCCCCGGCACCAGGGCAGAGGATCCTCTGTCACCCCTGGTTCTGCATAGCATGGAGCTAGCTCCCTGGAGGAAGGCTGTCTTGGTTCTGGCAATGGTGGTGGCAGTGCGGCTCCCCAGGACTCAGGGAAGCTGTTGGTGAGTGTGCTCCTCTGCTGCCACCTCACTCATGCTCTTCCATGCAACCAGCCAAAAAGAAAGGTTTCTTTAATTTGGCTGGTAAAGCTCTCTGCCCTCTCTCTGCAGTTTGTAGTGCTGCTGCTTGAAATAGAGATACATCTTGAAACAGCCTCATCATAAAAAAAAAATTGCTTCAAGGCATTCCTCCCAGAAGTGAAATCTCTGGGATGTGTTTGGTTAGCCAAGAAAAAACTGTGCAAGAAATTTCCCACAGTCACGCTTCCTCCTGAGCCACAGAGCTGAATTTGAACAGACGTCCACAAATAAAGCCATTTTAAAGCACATTTCTGTCTTTAGTCCAGTTGCCTCATGCTTAACATTAGTTGTGTATTCTGGGTTGCAGGGTGGACTCTCTAAGAGAACTGTTAGGCAGTTGTGAATACGCCTCTCCCCCTGACATTGCACAGAGCACAAGCTTCCTGATGCTTGGCTGAGCGATGTGCAGCCTTGCCTCTCACAGCCCTGGCCACTCAAAGCAGGTACTCTGCTCTACACTGTGGGGCATGGCTCTTCCCCACCAGCATAAGCTTGGGAGGAGAAAACAGAACAGCCAAAGATAAGTTTGAATTTGAAGAGCTGGGAAAAGGCTACTAAAGCTTAATGTACTCCATATTGTGTAGAAAAAAACATCAGAAATCCGCAGGATTGCAGCTTTGCTCCAACAGGTCTCCTCCTTCCCGCTCAACCTCTCATGGCTGTGCTGAGAACGTTAAGGGAGTAAAATTGCTGTCATTTGTATTGGTGGCCACCTCAAAATGCCCCTCTGGAGAAAAAACACTGAAGGGCTGAAGTTTGGTTTTAGGATGTTTGCTACAGCTGTTGTGAAGGTTGCACGGCCTGTGAGCACCTAACTGAAGGCAGCTTTCCTTCCTCTGGTCTCAAAATGCTGCATTCTTACACCCAATGAATAAAAGGCTAGTAGGAAGGTGTCCAGCTCCCTGCAGAAACCACACTCCTGTATTCCTGCAGGGGAGTAAATCCTCCGGCTACATCCGCCACCTGATTCCTCAGTGCTGTTTGCAGAGTGTGAAAGAATACTCCCAGGCAGCAACCCAGCTCCAGAGGGCAAGCTGAGCAGGGAGAGAGGTGGAATTGCTCCCCTACTCCTATGGAAGTGACGAGGAGAGCTGTGTGTGAAGCATGCACATCTTTCAGCAGCAAGTTATTTGTCTTCTCGCCCTTGATTGTTAATGACCATGAAACACTAGTGGGAGGCCAGACAGGACACCCATTCCCTCTCTTTCTAGCTTTCAGGGATCCCAGTGCTTTGGGATAAAGAAGTAAATGTAGGTTGTCAGTCCAAAATAGTAACACTTTACAAAGTGGAAATGCAAATTTCCTGCGATATCCCTGAATAGCAGGTGGTATTTCCTGAGGTATTGTTTCTGACCTTCAGGGAAATTGATATTATGAACTGAGGAAAATGAGTACAGTATCAAGCTCCAGCAATTAAAATAAAACAATGAGAGGACAGTAAACTGTGTAAAGCAACAAGCAAGAAAAGGCTTGGAATTTTGTATATTTGCTGCTGGTTTGTTTTTTTTTTTTTTTTTTTTAATAATTCTATGGGCATTGGGTGCAGTTAAGAAGTAGCAATGGTTTTTTTTACAGAAAAGGAAGTGACAGAAGGGAAATAGAAGAAAATATTAAAAAAAATCAATTGCTTTTAAGGGCACAAGCAAATAATAGGGAATAATTAATAGTATTAGTGTTATTAAATAAGTAAAAATTAACTGGATGACAAGTTAATTAATACTTTTCTATGTTCAGCAAAGCAGACAAGCATTCACTTGAGCTTCTAACATTGAGATCAGGAGCAAATATGCTTGTGTTTCTGCTAACTAGATTTTTATTTGAAAATGGGACAGTCTGTGCTTGGTTGCCAACAGGCAAAAATATCAATTTTGGTTCTAATTTTATAAAAAGAGGATGAGCTGTTAGGTTTGCTGATAACTGACACAATGTAGTGTCACTTGTATCTCATTTGAGCAAAAGCCATCTAATGCAATCTTATGTACACAATGCTGTTTCCTCAAGTGTATTCAAAGCCAGTACTTGACCTAAAGCAAAGACAGATAACTGATTTTTAATTTCTTCTGAACAGGTGTTGCTGTATATTTCTACATTTTATATCTTTATAGCTGAAAGACCTATATAATACCTTGCCTTACCCCATAGAACCTCCAAGATTAATTTTCTTCCAATGCCACAGTCCTCTTCTCTCCCTGTGTTCATTCACTCTTACTCAGGTTATCAAGCCAGTGGATTTGAGTTGGGTTCACTTCTGTGAGATTGTTCAAACAAATTTGAGATTCATAGTTACGTGCATCCGGTCCTAGTGGGTTTTGTGTCAACTCCTTTAATTTTCTTTGATCATAATTATTTTATTTCTCTGCAGCACACAGGCACATGTTCCTGCTCTATAAGGAGATGCTTGTGAAAAAGAAACCTTCTTGGCAGTATTTCTCCAAAACAGAGTAGCTCTCCCTTTTAGGCTGGTGACATGGATATCCGACCCTTGATTCACAGATGTTCAAGCCACATGGCACCATGTGGTAATCTGATGTGACCCCCTGTGCATGATGGGCCATCAGAGTCCATCACAAGTGAAGGTCTGCTACAGATTTCTTAGGAATATGGTCAGAGGGGAATTCCTTCCTATGGATGGCATTTGAATGCATGTGACAACCTCTCATAGTCTTTTGGGTCATATTTTTAAAATGGGGACTGTGGTAGAGATCTAGACATTCTCCAAGAAACCTTCATTCAGTGATGTTTTTGATGGTGACATGTTCTGTGAGGAAGCATTTCATCTCTCTGATCCTCTTTTTCACAGCCTGCCTTTTGTCAGTCTTCTATGTTTGGAGCACCCATTCTTCACATGAGGGGATCAGCCTGTGCTGCATCTAATGCAGGGACAGTAGATTTCCCAGACTGTCCCAGTGTTGTATGAAAGTCTTGTTGGATAGAATCTTTCTGCATCACTTGCTGTGTTCATTGCTTGTTTCCCCAGAGTTGTGCAGTGCCATTGGAAGACAGTGGGTAAACATTAGCCGGGCAGCCCACAAACATCAGCTTTAATGTTTTTTCCTGTCTCCAGTAGCACAGGATTTGGTTCCTCCTGGTCCCACTGCTGACACAGGACAGTTTATGAGCTATTGGAGGGCTACAGTTATTGGAGTGAGTGCCTGGAGGCACCTGCCATGAGGTCTGGCTCTCAGTTGGCAAAGTCTAAAAATTACCCTAGAAGCAGTGGGGGCTTGTTGAGAACAGTGTGATATTTTATGTCAGGCAGAATCTGTTTGGGGCAGGTAGGTTACTGAACTTGATTTTAAGAATTGAGACTGATCAAAAGTTAAGTCTTAAGATGCAAGCCACTTTAGTGCATTAGCACTAAGTTCCTCTCTCCAAATCTATGGAGGGTATGGATATAAGTTCTGGTCCAAGATATTTCATGCATGACTGAGTTACATTGTCCTGGCTGAGCTTTGGTAAGTATTAGTGACTACCCATATGCAGGCTGCCAGCCTCTTCTCATTGCTAAGCACTGTTCTTCACCTTAATAAAATGTGTAAAGTGATGCTGTATATCCTCACATCTGAAGTAGGCTAAAACCTGTGTGCATTCTGTTATTGCTGCCTATCTGGTGGAGACTTAAAATGCCTGTTAAGTCAGTGATGTGTTCATGTACTTAAATCATGCAGAAAGCAGTAGCCCACTAATGCCACAATGGAAAGTTGTTTGTTTGGTTAGTAGCTGTACATAGATAAATACCCTGTATGATTCACATTTTGGACAACAGAAGGCAAGTCACAAGATGGTCAGGAGAGGAGGAGTATTGCTGTTTTGAAAGTCGTGGGGTTGCGATCTGAGTTTCTGATAAATATATCCAATGCAAGCAGTGTCCTGTTCTCTCTATAGACCAGTGCTGTGACAGGGGTTGCATATGTCCCCTGGGTGCTCAGATTACATAGGCTAACTGGGAAACAAAGCGAATACCTCCAAGGACACATAGCTGCTGTGCTGGGGTGCATTTGTGTTTCTGATTCACTTAGGATGAATACCTCTGCACAGTGCTCAAAAAAACTCATTGGAGGTGGTGTTTTTCAGATGAGATGTAAAATCAAGGCCCTGACCACTTGTGGTCATTAGCATTCCCATGGCACTTTTCAAAAGAGTCAGGGTTTTGACCCCAGTGTCCTGGCCAAATTCCAGTTTGGATAATTGCATCCTTCCTTCCCTGCCATGTACATTGGATATGCTATTCTTCACCTCATACCCCAACTGTATATAACATTGTCTTGTGCTGTTAAAACAGCTGCCAGACCTCATCCCAGAAACAGCTACATTTTGTTGCAGAGTGAAACAGATCCCTTTATAAGGTTCCCATGTCTCTTCCAGTGTATAAATTGCTTTGGGATCTGCAGAGATGAAAAAGATATTCTGAGATGAGATTATGTATTTAAGTATTGTGGTTGTTTTTAGTAATCTGATATATATATTCTTAAGCTTTTCATAAATAATTCCATGTTGAATTGAGGACTAGTACCAGTATGAGCCATCACACAGCATCACAGGTCTCCCCTGGGACATCTGGGACATCTGGTAATGAGTTAGATTTCCATTTCTGAAGGAATACTGAGGGTTAAGAAAAATGTACTTTGGGGAAAAAAAAAAAAAAAGAAGAAATCGGGAGATAGACAAACATGTTCATCCTGGTGGTGTCTAGGAACTTCCCAAGATTTTTTTGCTTGGAGTTTGCCCTTGTCTCCTGTGTATCAATAGGTAAGGTTCAGATTGGGATTAGATCTGTAGTTTTCAGGAACTAAATGTCCTTGTCTCTATTTGTATTACTACAGGATTTGGTTATTACATTTTGCTCCAAAAGTCTCCATGGATCATTGGCTTACCAAGCTCTTCCAGGAGCACAACTCCTGCACACTAAAGACTCCCCCACAACATTGGCAGCTCTGTTGGAGTGTAGCATGGCAGAGACAGCCATCTGGAAGTACAATACCAGCTGTTACTGGCCAGTGCTTTAAGTGAAGGTTCGAAATTTTAAATGGACCTACTAACTGTTTTCTAGGGCAGGGCTGGTTAAACTAAAGCTCATGGGCTCCATCAGCCCTGCCAAAATTATCAACAGTGCAGAATTACCCTGCATCCTTTCTGAAGGCCCTTATCCTGGGCAGAGGGCAACGGCCTTCTTTCTTTCCACTATGCTCTCTTTTCAAGACTGTGTGGATCCTGTGCTTTACCCATATGAACTCATGTCTATCAGTTGGTCCAAGCACAGACAGCATCTTGTCATGTGATGAGCATGGATGTGAAAGAACTGTCTTCATGTATTAAGTCATGATTGGAGCTGGTCATAGAGACCTTGAGTACTTTGGTAAGGGACTGTTCAACCAACCCCAGCCCAAAAGGTTGGGCCCCATCACACTTAGGAGTAAGGAGAGGGCGGAGACGTCCACAGTGGTGAGCAGGGAGCCATATGGAGCTTACGTAATATTGGAGTGGATTCCCTCTGAGGTACAGAACGTTTATTAATTATATCCTGATGTGGAGATATTGCAGAAGACCTCTCTTTCTTGTCGGTCAGGAAGCTTTCTGAAACTGTGATGATGCATCTGGAAGACTCATGAAATCATCAGTGTCAGGCTTGCAAATGAGTAATTTACAGTTAGCAAAATGTTGGTTTTGACTGAGAAAAAGAAGAAAACTAAAAAAGCCCAGTATTTGCTAATTGAAATGGAGTCAGACTATACCACTTTCTTGAGCTCTGCATTTGCTTATCTATACCAAAAACCAAAAACAACAACAAAACAAACAAAGAAACAAAACCCAACAAAAAAAAACCAAAACAAAAAACAATAAAACCCAAACTATATTCATTAATGAAAGACAATTACACAATGCAGATTGAGCAAAATAACCGCGAATTGCCAAGGGCACGTGCCAGCAAGGAGGGACAGGGATTAAAGTGAAAAAAACGTGACTGAAAAGGCCATACATTTATTAATGTAATGCATGTAAATTATCCCTGAAGGCAGACATTCCTGGGAGGTGATGAAAGGAGAAGAGGCATGGACAACTCCTTATCCCACCACTGCCCCCCATCCTTTTGAAGTGCTTGTATAATAAACAGTGAATGTCCTGGCTGTCCCACTGCCAGTGCCATCTAACCACAAAGCTGAAGCAGACCCCTGCTTCTGCACAGATTGTGGTGCTGAGAGATGGCTTGAGTTCTTCAGGAAGAGCACAAGCTCCTGCAGAGCCTGCTGTCGGTAGCTCTGAAGAGCAGGTTGTTTTCTCTGCTTGTGGGCAGGGCTGTAATCCTCCACTCCCCATGGCAGTAAATTCCTGTTTCTTTCTTCCTTTTTATGATCTAAGAAGATGAAGCACTCCCATAAAGCCTACAAAAAGCATCTCATCCTAAAGTCTAAGAAACCCAGTGGTACCTAAAAGCAATTTTTCTCATTGGACTTGCTCTCTTTAAAAACACCACAACCCCCCCCAAATATGCCACTAATTTTTAAAAGCATAAAAGAAGGGGAAAATATGACAATAATACAGATATCTTGTGTGTGTCTTGGTGGACAAAAAGAAATATGAACAAGGTAATTCTATGTGTTTCTTCTCAGTTTCTTCCACATAACAGACAGTGCAGAGATCTTGTTCCCATTTGTGTGCAAGCAGGGAAAGTAGTGGGTGTTTGGTCCTCCTCTTTCCCACCATCTCTCCTTGCCACTTTCACTCCTCCATCCCATGCCTTTGGACCTTCCCAAACAAAACCTTCCAACACTGTTTCCTACAAGCCAAAGATTTCCAGAAACTCTTAGGTGTACACACACTCTCCCAAACTATCCTCTTGTTTCCTTGCCCCTGCTTCAAATGCTGTCTTGCCTTTTCTGGTGGCCTCCTTGCTGACCATGGGATTTGCATGGGAGAACAATGGCTTCTCAGCAACCTTTAATGTCCATGGAGCTCACCCCAAGGTGTATCCTTGTACTCCTTGGCACTCTTCTCAAGATAAAGTCTTGCTTGAAGTTGGGCTGGAGAGTCACACATAAAATAGGACACAACAAAATAGGACTACTTGCAAGATGGAAGCATTTACCTCTTTGAGTAGACCCTGTAACTGGTTAGAACCAAGGGTAGAATTTAGCCAAGGACAGGATTTAGGTTTGTTTTTTGCATCATGAAAATATTAAATTTTTTTTTGTCACTTAAGCAACAAAACCAACAAAATATGAAAGGGTTACCAGGAACTGAGACTAACTACTGAGCAGTCCTATTCTCTGAAATGACTTGCCTTTGGAAAAAAATTCACAAGCCTGCCCTAGCAACCATAGTATTTAAAAGGCTGCTTTCCAAGTTGTGGATTGAGATAGTGAGTGAGGAAACCACGGTAAGCTGTACGAGGGAGCTGGGCTGTAGTAGGGTTCTCCAGGCGCCACATTCTTGCTGTGCTATCAGGTTTCAGTTACTATTATGAAAAAAGCCTCGGGGGATTTGTGTGCATACCCAACACACATACCTTTGATGTTCACATTGTTAGATCCAAGCGACAAATAGGATCGTCAGGTCAGATGTAGCTTCCAAAAGGCTATTAAATAACTGTAGCTAGACAGTTTGTCCTGTAAAAATTACAGTCACATTCTTCCTTCCTAGACTCAGATAAATTCAGAGTCTGTCCAGAGACATAAATAGAAAAACTCCAAGATCACATCAGGATTATCAAGAGCAGAATCTCCTTTCCCCGCCGTCTTTTCCCCCTCCTTTCTCTTTCAGTCTGAGGGAAGTGTGTGTGCACAGATATTCGTATTTCTGCTGCTGTAGAGAGGCTGATGATAGGATATTGTAGACTTGGACTTTGTAGTCTTTTTGTAGATGTGTTCTAGCTGGTTAAAAGAGAAAATCATTTTGCTGCCATCTTCTAAAATATGCTACTGTGTCATGTGGATTTCACAAAGACGTGTATGATGAAATTGTTTATTACTGAGTGAATGATAAAAGCACACCAGCAATGCAATACAGTGGGATGTTTCTGCATTGCGAGGAGTGCATACAAGTCATACCTTTGGACATAATGAATTTAAATCCAATATAAAAAATAACAGTATGAACTGAGTTCAGTATTTTAACATACCACACAACAGAATGATCCTAAATATATCAAGTGAGGAAGTGGATTAATTACCACAACTCGCCACCAAGCCCCTGGTATATTTCAAGTATATGGAAAGTGTATTTCTGGTTTAGACACTGACTTCTTTATGAAATGGTGCTGGGATGTCAGCAGGCTCTGGTTGGACTCTGACAGACACTCTTAGCAGCATCAATTTCCTGGAGGCAGTAATAATTATCAAATCTATTCAATAGACAGACAGCTATCAGACATCTGTATATCCCAGACGTACAAAAACATCCCCAGCCAACCATGTGGCTACCAATGGATCTACTCAGACAAAGAAGTTCAAGAGAAGTGCCTCAGGCCAGATCCTCAGCTGCAGAAAATCAGCCAGGCAGAGTGGATTTGCCTTCCTTGTGCTGTGTGCCTTTTCTTCAGAGGAAAACCCTGCCCGGCTGTTACAGGGCAATGGGAGGTCAGGGAGGTAATGAGCTTGATGGGAAGGGGAAGCTCCTGCAGGAATTTAGGGCCGGGCCTGCGGATGACCACATAAGCTCTGTACAAGATGCTTTACATCTCTGAAGGGGCAGAAATGGCTCTGCAAAAGAGGCTGCCTAGATCCCTCTTACCCTTATCCCAATTTGTGCAGATGAGAGGACAGAAAGCCCTTCCTAACCAGATCTGGAGTTGTGTCTGTGCTTAGTAAGCTGAACAGGCTGAAACACTGTCCCACAGTTGTCTGTGCTGTGTGGTTGGAAGCCTTCTCTCCTTCACCATCTTGTCATTTGCCGCCTAACATGGTGCCCAGGTGTGTTTAAGGAAGTAGTGTGGCCCATGGGCTCTTTCCTCTAGGCAGTGTGGAAGAGATAGCCCTCTGTGGGAGAAGGAAAGGTGGTTTGAATGTAAGCCAGGCTGTGGACCTGAAGTGGATTGTTTTCTAATATAGGTGAAGTCTGCAAGTTTTCTAGGCAGATCATGTTCTCCTGCACCTCATGCTCTTCTCCTCTTGAGTGAGATATGACTCTCTAAAACATGAAGTGCCAATATCCAGAGGCAGCAGCACTTTTAGCATGCAGCTAAACTTGAAGAAATATACCACAGCCTGCCAGTGGGAAATACCCAGGGGAGGACACCAAGACTCCTTTACTTGAATCGCTGCCTTCAAGGTAGTTTGAATGGCTACCTTTCCAGGGTAGTGAAGGAGAGACCAAGGGCAGAGGAAGTGCATATTGAATTTTTGCCAGTATCCTGCTTTGGGGGCTCTTATGAAGAGGCTCTGGGCTGTGGCCTGGCCATTGCAGCAGCACTCTGCTGGAGATACGGGGCAAGGGGCACAGTTGCCACCTGTCACTATTGGGACACTGCTGTAGTCTCAGCACTGCCAGCAGAGAAGTTTACCCCTTGTTTTCCACCACTGCATTTCAGTTCTTTTCCCATCCTTGCCTCTAGGCTTGGGCCTGTTGTGGGCAGAAGCTTTCATAGGCCTGGATATGAATTTGATTGTATCTAAGCTTGCATTGTGGAAAATGGGATGTCCATTTTTTCCATTCTCTAACTGACACATGGACACAGTTACTGAACCAGTTATGGGCTTTGCAGGCTTAAAATAAAGAGGAGAGTAAAACTGGAAGGCCATAAAGAGAAATGGTGCCTGACAATGGTCACATTTTGAGAAAAAATACTGAATTTCAGTTTCCAAACAGTAGCAGATTTTGTAGAAGGTTGTCTGGTTTGGGACTTTGCTGCCCTGTTCACTCTGTTACTTCACTGGAGGCTAGTGCAAAGGTCTGGGGGATTCAGAAGCTCCTGGCAGTCAGGTCCAGAGATGAGTCCACTGGTGACAGTCCTGCAGCTCTGATCAGCTCCATGCAGCCACCATCAGTGGTACTGCCAGGAATGGCCTCTGAAGCCAGAACTGCCTAGGTTTTTTTTGGTCTGTACAGCAGGAGGTGCCTGACAAAGAAGAGAGGGAAGACTCTAAAACAAAAGTTGGAACTGGATGGTAATGCGATATGGGGCTTTTCACCTCTAGGTCATCAATTCAGATCTAGCCTGTTTCGTAGTGACCAAAAATCATTTCCACATGGGCCAAAAGAAATGCATGGTGAACACAAGGGCTGCTGTATCCAAACAGACAAGATAGGCTGGAGATAAACAATTGCACAATAGTTACTTGTCTGCAGAAGTCTGCAAGGTATAAAGCTAAATAGTTTCTGATCAGTTTATATCCCTGAATCATAAGGGCTTGTTTTCATTTCAAATAACTTATCATTTATTTCTGTCTACTCAAATGTAAGGTTTTTTTCCTTACACTGTAACTAAGAATAACTGGAACCTCCCATTTGGCTTTCTCAATAGTCCGTCTGTGTAGGTAGTTATAAATAGACAGATGCATATGATGTTTGCCAGACAAAAGAACCAGCTCATTTTTCCTTGGGTACATATCAAGAACATCTTAATGCTGAACTGTGTATTAAAATTACTATGAAAGGCAGAAAATGCTTCTTAATCTTTTAGCAGTAAAATGCACAGGGTGTTAAACTAAACCTGAGCAAAATGCATCAGGAAGGCTTATCAAATACATGATGGATGATAAATGAAGTAACAGGGGGAACCCAACACAGCAGTAGTGACTTTGAAGAAGAGCAGTCAGTAACAACAGATCCTTCTGCTTCCAGACTGTATTGATTTTAGCTTTGTATGCCAGTTTAAACTTTGCTTATAGTATTGAACCACAGATAAAAGGCCCATTAAGTATTTCATAAGCTGCATGACACTAAGTATTTTATGGAAATGTAACCAATACTGCCTGAAACATTATAAAAACTAATACCATCTATCAGGAGCATTGATCTAATGGCTGCTGTGCTTTGAATTTTGATTATATCCGTGATAAACTCAATGGAGTATTGTTGCATTTGAACTAATAGTTCAGGTAGCAGATGAAGAAAAAATCTGGTATTTCCCTTACTGTTCTAGCTATTAAATTTGTACCTGTAAAGATCTGTAACAATGGGAAATCTACCTCTGTGAGGAAGGTTGTGTCAAAGCAACTGAAAAATAACGGGTTATACAAGCACAAAAGAAAACAGAATTTTATTTTTAATGCATTTCTTTCACGGTTTTCATCCTCTCAGACCATAAAACCGTTGCAAATCTAGCAACATACAGATGTTTTGTACTGAAGGTGTGAAATCCTAACCCTGCTGAAGTCAGTTGTTTGACTTCCACTGAATACATACATACTGACTGGACATGCGTGCCAGTGCCTGAATTTTCAGGCTACCAAAAGAGTAATTTGAAGCAGTGTGTTTTAAATTTGCTAATTAAAAAAAAAAAAAAAAAAAAAAATTGTTGCCAGTCAAATAACTACTAAAAGTCACTTCATGTCCTTGAAAAACTCTGATGCTCTCTGCTTTCCTCCACAAGTGGAATAAAAGTACTATTTACTTTGTCATCAGCTGAAGTTACTGGTGCAGCTCCTGAGATGCTGCAGGTTTTCCAGCAGCAGTCAGGGGAGGTCAGTTTAATAAGCTAATAAATATTTTTTGAATGACCTGACTTTGTATTTGGTATTAAAAACACAGAGGAGTGCCAAGTAGGCTAGAAAATACAGAATAAAAGTTCCACAGAATTTGCCAGAATTCTCCACAGATTACTATTAGCCTTCTTTATGAGACTGCACAGAGGACTGTGAAATCTCCTTTGAACTGTAAGGGCCAGATGGTTTTGCTGTTAGATCCTAATGACCCACAGCAGTGTGCATACACAGACACCATGGTTGCCAGTTGACTACAAACACGTGATGGGAGGCAGGAGAATTCATGACCTGTGCTTCCAAAACACAAGCCATTCCTGCCTGGGTGGAGTAGGCATCTGCCTTCAGTATTGGTGGCTTAAAAAAGCATTTCTGCTACCCCCTTGAAAGGAAGATCATTCCTAAAGCAAGCCATGAGCATACCTGCATTAGAGGAGCAAGTAGCAGGCACACTGTCCTGTTCAGACTGGGGTGGATCCCTGCTGATGGTCATGATGAAGCCGAAAGTAGCTTTTGCCTAGTGGGCTGTGTGGGAACCGGTCCCAGAGTTGTATCACTGTGCTAGAAGAGGGAGAGAAAGGCTGGACTAGAACCAGTTAAAGCTGCAGGGCAGAAACAGTAGTTAGTCTGCTGTCATATGGAACTGCTTGGAAGACATGATTTATTTTGGATTATATTGGTTTCAACTGGTATAATATGCACTTCCTGCTTTTTTGAGGATACATAGACAAAAATACAAAATATGGTTTTACTCATCTTTTAATTTAGAACTACAAGTGTTTGGGTGACCTATGAAATTATTTTAATCATCTCTGAACAACACTGAGCTGTCAGCACTGTAAATGTCATCTGAACTAGGTATTAGTTTCCATTATGGTCATTTAGTCTCGCCAGCATAGCTACCTCCATGTGAATATCTTGTCTGTGTCAAGCTGTGGGAATAAAACAGAGTCACTGTTGCCAAGAAGCTTCAGTCAAACATCTTCATAATATTCAATTTGAAGAGGAAGACACGAACACAAAATCTAGGAGACTGTAAGTTTGCAGTTTGCCCTTCAAGCTTCGGGCACAACAGCCAGGGGATGATTTGCCAGTGCTTTTTTCTCTGCTTTTATTAAATCAGTGCTTTTATCAAATCAGTGCTTTTATCTTTGGTCATTAAAAATGTGTTTCAGCATTGCTCATACTAGTTGACATAGACTTACCCTTATCCTTCGTTATTTTTATAACACTATGAAAAATCACAGGGTAAGAAGAAGTATGCCAGTGAATGAGAAGTGTGACAAATTGAATTTGATACAACTTTTGACTGCTGGTACAGGGTAAATACGGACTCATCACATGAGGCTGGTCTTTTGTTCTCATATAGAAGGCAAAGAAATTGTAGGAATGCATTTAAGGTACTGGCAAGAGTAAAGTAACAGAATTGGGAAATACAATAAAATGAGAGATGTGATGACAGAGGAGGAGTGGAAGAAGTGTCTTGTAAAATATAAATAGTTGGGCTTTGAATATCCAAAACTTAAGGCAAAGATAAAACCACCAAAAACTTTGTGCACGTTCCTCTTTAGGTGGTTTATTTTTTTTCTCTTCCAAGTTAGGACTCATATCCTGAACTTGTAAATTATTAATTTTCTTTTTTGCTTTAGCTCACATAGTTAATAGTTTGAACATGTCAAAAAGTAATTCTGCTGTATTTTGGATTTGTTGTTGTATGATAGACATCTAAGTTGCTTGGTCATAAGTTTTTTTCCATCACTGTCACTTCTTTCTGTCTTACACAGATTTAAGAAAGCTACTTAAGGTTCATGTGTATTTGCATATGATGTAAAAAACCCTGAATTTTGCTTTCAAGTATATGGAATTTCAGCTGATACACTTTCAATGTACAATAGCTGGTTTTTAAACTAAAAATAAAACATGGAAGTCCTGCGTTGCATTAAGTTCCCCTTACATATCATCGACGTGAGAGCCTCTGGCAGAGCAGAAAGTCTGCCATCTTACTCTGCAGGCTCCTTGGTGGGGTTACATAATAATTCAGAGCTCTTGTGTCTTGCATACAACTTTACTTTGCTCCAAAGTACCTCTTCAGAGTCTCTTGTCCCTGGCGCTTTTATGGTTCCAGTCTTTTCCATAACCAAGACAGTTTCTCTTTCTTTCCAGCTAGCTGAACATGCAACTGCAACAGTTTTGAATCAGAGGTGTCTCTTTTAAAGCACTGAAAAGATCTCTTAAGTCAGTGAACACAAAGCTTAGCAGGTTAAGGCATTTGTATCTATAGCGTGTCAAAAAGTTTCCAAAGGCATCAGATCCACATTAGCTAAAGAAATGAAAGGAGATGCTTAGGAAGTTTCTCATTATTCCCATATGCCTCAGTTCTTCTGGTCTGGGGTGACCTCAGTGAGTGGACACTGCAATCCTGCAGGACTGGACCTTGCTAGATTTATCTAGCCTGCCTGCCTGCAGATTGCTTTCCCACTCAGCCAGGATGAAGCAGAAAAAGCAACACTCCAGAAAAACAGCACTTGCAGTGATTCAACCGCCATAAGCTGGACCCCTCAGCATGACATGAGGCATGTCGGTGGTGTGTGCCGTTAAATACCAGCTGAGGGTCTGAGCTCTTCTTTTGAGCTTTCATAGCTGTGCTTCTTCCATTTAAAGGACAAAGCATAACATGTGCTGAACTGGAGATTCCAAATCCACTGGAAATCTAGCCGGTAGTAAGCAAGCACTGCCAGGGAGCTCTCCACATGAAGCACTGTGATAGCAAAGGTCTTGAATGACTAACATTCCTGAAAGCCTTGGTCAGTATTAGAGACAGTTTCCAACTGGGCAAAGTACAATATTTTTCCTCTGCTTTTTATGAATGGCTGGATAGGATTGTGCTGGAGTCAGAATCCCATGTGAAAGCCATTCATAAAAATAACAACAAAACAAACACACGCAAAAAACTTTCTGTGTCCAGTCCGGACCCAGTGGGTGCCAGAGGCTGGGAAACCACGCTGGCAGCTCAGCCTCAGCTATCACTGAAAGTATTCAAGGGGCTTTTTGGTGGTCTGAAAAGTATGAAGTGCTGTGTAAAAGGGCAGCTGGTAGAATTACTGTGACACATACTAGGCAGAAAGCCAGAGCTGGCCTTGTTTCAGACATTGTCTTGCCTCTCATTGAAGTGTCAGGACCTAATTCATGGAAAATTTGGTGAGTTGGCAGCTCTTTCAGAAGATTTCATTGAGCTACAGTGTGTGAGAGTCACATGAATGCAGGGTGCACGGCCAAAAATATATGGGGATTTCTGAGCAGGAGAAAACAGTCAGCCACTAAGAATGTCTGCAGATTTCGTGGGGTTTGGGAGTAAACCCGTGTACAGGTGTAATCAGCAGGCAAAAAAAGAAAATAAAATGGAAAAGCAGTAGTGGCAGATTACTGAAGAGCTCAATGAGTTCTGTAATTATGAGGGGTTCCTTTGAAACAAATCATTCCTTTGTCCAAGGGCAGCAAATGTCCATTAATGAGTTCAGGGCTTACAGTCCACCTGGAGAAGGCATCAATAAAATGTGTGCCTTGGTAATAGCTTCTCCATTGCAAGGGAATTTAATGGAAAAGAGTCCACCTGGAAGTTTAAAGACGGACCCAGTCATCACATACTTTTTTTCTTGTATTTATTTTAGAGCAGAACTTGAAGCCTGAGGCACAGATACAAAAATATAACAGCAATAGGATTCCATTGAATTAGAAAAAGACTGAAAATAAACAAAGCATCTCTTGTTAAAATGGGACGCTTGTGGTGGGCAGTCTGAATTGAATCAGTTACATTTAATTTACATTTCCATTGATCCTTCCCACTGAAATATTGCTCTGAAAGGCCAGTTACACTAAACTGTTTATTCAGAAATAATCCAGTTATTTCCTACTGCACTGTCATGAAAATTAGGTTTTTGGCCATGCAGAGGGACAGCATGTTGGCTTCTGCCCAAGCGAGGCACTAAAATCACGGCTGGGATTAGGAACAGGCAGGAAGGAAGGGCATGAAGAAATCATTGGGTGCAATTCATATGCTTTGAAAACAAAGTTCTGGTGGGGGGGAAGTACTAAAGTAAGAAAAGCCCTTTTGTGCTCTCAGTGTCAGGATTTCATCCTTTATCTGTGGTCTTACTGTTCCATACTGCTCCTACCACCCACAAGGATTGTCACATCACCTGAGCAGTGTTGGTGTATTTTAAGTGTATTTTAATGTTTGTGTTAGTTCCTTAATCAGTACTCCTTCTTCTCCTCTCCAGGGTGATGGACAGAGGGCACTGGCATCTCAGTGGGTTTGCTGACTTGCACAGGGACTGTGTTTCCCATTCCTGGGTGGGAGCAGCCAGGAGGGAAGACTTCCTGAGCAGTCTGTGGCTGTGCCACCAGGTCCTGCATAGGTAGACAGACATGGCCTCCGGCTTTCCCTGGCCATGCACCCTAACAGCCCAGTTATGGGCATCCCTGAAAAAACATTATCAGGCTCATGAGGGTCATCACAGCATGATCTTTGTGCAGCTAGAGATCTCAAACCAGAGCTTCCGAGGGCTGGAGACACTGCCCATGCCAGCCTTCTGGCTTTTGCAGGGATGGCTTTGGTCACATGGGAAGTCCTGCCTCAGGAATGAGGCTGCATGTCCCTCTCACCTCTCTGCTTGAACTGTGTTTCTGCTCATGGCCAGGAGGGAGGGCTTTCCCACAGCAGGACACTACTCGTGGCTGAAAGAGTGTGGAAAGAGAGTGAAGGTAATAAAATCTAGTAATAAAATTAGGTTTCTCTCAAGGTCTAAGAAGTAATGCAGCAAAGTAAATCTAGCAGTTGCCTAGAAGAGCTGAAAGACCAAACATACCAAATTAGATTTCACTTTGGTTTTAATTATGGAAACTTAACATGTTCCTCTGCACCCGCAGCAATACGAACTATTTCAGAGCAATAGTCCATTGATAGGTGTAGGAGAGGCTGAGTATGAGAGCTGGGTATGTTCATCGCTGCATTTCTGAATGTGTTTTATTTCTATTTTTTATTTTATTTCTATTTTATTTCTATTGCTGAAAACATTTTTCCCACCATCTGTGAAATCAAAGTGACCTCAGTGAATTTTGTTTCTTACCATGCCTTTGCTTTACTTTTCAGCCTCAACAAGTGGTTCAAAAGAAGCCTGCTCAGGTAAGTAAAGCTAATTTAAATTCTTTAGACTACTTTAAATGAAATGATTCTTAAGTATTTAAACTGGTCTTCTTTACCATAAAGAGTCAAGGGAAGTACATCGATCATATGAGCTGGGGGACAGCTGTTGGTTTGCTAGGCACAACCACTGAAACGATTCACGCAGTGGGTCTCAGGAATGAGAAGAGGAAACAGTGGATTGTTCTTGCTCAAAAATGTCCTCTTTCTGCAGTGGCCACCTTGCGATGATAATGCAGGCACACACAGACACACATCTGCTGCAAATCTGTCATGTGATAGGTATCTCTGTGTGTCCTGAATGTGGGAAACTAGGGACTGCATACAGCAAGAAGAGGGCACAAGTATAAAACCCTTCTCCCCACTGGTCTAAGGAGTCTCTAAATGCACAAAAGAAAATAGACTAAACTTAGTAACTAGAACAGAGCCATCATAAACACTAACACATTTGAACTTCTCCTACTGAATGGTATTCTTCTTCTTTAACACCTTTGACAAAATGCAAGCTACGGTGCCATGAAGCTGGTTGAATACTGCATTTATGATCACCTCCGTTTTATTTCCCCAGCCTGCCCTGTTAGGAAAAAAACCCAAAAAACCAAAAACCTAACTCTGCCTCTTTGTTACATATGTACCAGCAGAGAAAAACCTGTGAGCATGGGAGCAGCTGCATCCCTGCTTGGCAGGGTCCATGGGCTGTGCTGCCATACCTAAGTGAATATGACTTATTGCTGACTCGAGAGCCTAAAGGGTACATTGCTTTTCTGGAAAGAGGTCTACTTTCAGGAGGGAATAATGCTTTTGGTTTTCCACCTTATGGTTTTAATACATTATTGTACAGTGTACATTATTGTAACGTCTTGTGTAATCTGAATTAGGAGCTGTTACATAAGAAACAGAAAACATCCTAGCTGTGAGTTGAAGGGGTGAAATGATGTAACTCTCAAAAGCATGTGTAGGAATCAGGTTTCTACAAAAGAAATCAGTACAGTCACAGCAGTGATGAATCCATAGCACTGGCAATAATATTAATGTCTCCAAATGGTAGAAATAACAGTCAGGATGAATGTAGTAGAATTTTCAAGTGAGGTAAGTTTTGCGAGGAGAGGTAATGTCTTTTATTAGGACAGCTTATGCAAGAAACTCAACATCAGCCCCCGAGGACTTACCATCTATAACCTTCTGAATACACCACACAATTCAAAACACACCAAGTTGTTCTAATAAAAAATATTTCCTCTCCATGGTCTCGCTTCTATCCTTCAATTGTTACAGCCACAATTGGGCTATTCCTACTACTACATGGTAGTAAATCTGACAGTGGGCACAAAGCCAGCCATCTCCTCTGTGGCACCTGAGAGACAAGGAGGCTTAAACCCTGATGTGCAGAGGAAGCCAAATCCACGAGGCAGGGGGGGTTGGACTTGATGATCTCCAGAGGTCCCTTCCAACCCCTACCTTTCTGTGATTCTATGACTCTAAGACTCCCAGGAGGCTGTTCATATTGCGGTTTCCTCTGGTACGCAGCAGAGCTCATCCCTACTTGGGTCAACAGGATGAAGGGGTCTAGAGCTGGTGGCTCTGCCTGCAGCCTAGCCTGGCAGGAGCTTTTGCTGTCAGTGTCAAGTGTGGTGCCACTAGGTCTCTGATCTCTTGTGGGCACTTACTCCTGCGAGTGTTTGAACAATAATTGAGTGCAATAATGCAAGAGAGGAAGAAATGGCTGGGACTGAGTCTGGCCTGGGCTGTGGGAGGACAAAGAGCAGACCTGGGACTCCATCTTTTGGTAGCAGAACAAAGTAACGACAGATTTAATTGATGGCAAATGATGTCAGCATTTGAACTGAAGCACCAGGGTTCACTGTATGGATCTTCCTGTCCCTTCTCTTCCAAAACAGTGATTCAGGTGGGGATGCTGTAGGGTGCTTCAGCCAGCCGGATGCAGCCGCTGCTGCACAGTGCCTCGGCAGCATGTCTGTAGTCAGGAGACAGAGAGACAGAAAAAAGGAGACCCTTTGACATTCCCATTAGTAATGGAAATGTTTGTATAAAAAAAGAGGAGTCACAGAGGACTGTATGAAAGGAGAGAGGGGGCTTTTTAGAAATCCCCAGTCATCGCAACACAACTAGTGAAATTGCACCCTTTAAGTTATTTGTGTGCCGTATCTTCACTCAGAGAACGTTTCTTTTTTTAAAATCCTTGGCCTGAGGGATGTTCAGTGAAATCATTGCCTTGCTTTTAACCCTTCCTGGTTTTAATAGGCCTTGCTCCTCTGATTATGCTAGCACAACATTGTGGTTTTGCTGGGTATAGGTTCATGGAAGAGAACAAAAATTGACACTGTGAGCAAGCACTCGTGACAGTGTCTTCCTGAGGCTGAGAGTAGGAGGAAGTAAAACGGTGTAGTTGCTTGGATGATTGGGAACTTCTTGCTGCTGGGTTTCACTTGAGTCTGGTTGCCTTTCTCCGTTTTCTTTTTACACTACTGAATTTCCCTTTAAAGGAGGGAGGTTCAGACTCTGAATTAACAACAAGAACATGAGCTCATGCAGGCTTCCTAATCTGAGCTGTCTAAGGAAATAGTGATAAATTATATAAACATGGGGACTACATGGAAGTTCATGGAGGATAATGTAAATCTTACACTACATTCAGAGGAATCTCTTCCTTTTCCATCTGTTTCCTTCAAAATATCCTCCCAGATGGGTTTACCATGTGGCAGTCTGGATTAAGTTAGAAATGTATCCTTTCTTCATCAGTGGGGACTGTAAGAGGTTACAGTTGAGAACTGCTATCTGATGGTGAGTGTGTTACCCCAGCCTGCCTTGGCAAAAATGCCTGGAACTCTTGGTCAGGCTTCATCCCAGTGTGCTTTCCTGTGCTTTGAATTTTTAGTGTATTCTCAAAGATTTCTATGAACGTTAGTTTACATCACCATTAGTCTTGCTATTGCTACTAGCACCTATGCGTTTTGGGTTTCTAACATTTTTAAAAATACAGAAGCAGCAAGACCAGATAAAAATCTTACTTTGTTTGTAGCAGCTCTGATCCCATCACTGTTTCACAGTTTTTAAGTATTGTGCAGGGCTCTACCGTGCTTGAAATGAATGAAATAAATATCTTAAAGGATATTTACTGTCCAGTTTAGGGCCATACAGATATCAATATAAACTTCCACAATATCATCCAACATCCCCAGAGCTCTGAAAATTTACCATCACACAGATGGAAAATGCACCTGTAAAATCTATTGGAAATCTATACACCTGTATCATTAATGCAAACTTTTGAATACTGTGGTCTATAGACATCTTTGTGATGATCACTGACACATACTCTCACACTTCCTTGGGGAAATGAGAAAAGATAGCCACCCTAACTGCCTGACATTAGTAACTTCATCATTTTCACATAAATATGTGCCTAAAACTCAAAACCCAGATGCTCCTTTGAAATCTGCTCTGTCTCCAAAGAACGGACAGCCAGATCTTACAGTCACGATGAGATAACGTTCTTACCGGGGTATACAAAGAAGCAGTCCAAATAGAAATTTCTCCATTTCCTCATTTTTAAGCTATTTGTAGCAGCTGTAGACTCAGCCATATGGGGGAGTTACACACTTAAGTAATACAAAGGAAGTAGGTATTTTTTAGGAAAACATCACAAAAGCTATCAAAATTTTCTGAAAACAGGACATGTTTAATTTTTAGAATTTCTGGAGACAAGAAATATTTTGCATGTAGAACAGCCCTTTGAAAATCTTAGAATCTCTTTGGGAGGTCTAATAAAATCTCAAATCCTTGCAAATCCTTGGTATCTGAGTCTGAAAGATGGCATATCAGTCAGAAAGTCACTGTATCAGTTAGAAAAGTACACATAAAGTGTTATCTAGAAAAGTGTATACAAAAAAGTGTACAGGAAAAGTACACCAGAAGTGCACATAAAGTGGGTAAACAAGTGTGTGTAAAAGTACCCATAAAGTGTACTTTTCTACCTAATGCTAAAGCCATTAGATGCTTTTAAAACAACAACAAAAATCCCAATAAGAATAAAAGCTGCATCCATCACCTATGCCTACACAGTGTAGGCTAAAAGCCTCTGCTAGGATCCAGTATCTGAGGGGTGATGGTGGGAGTGGAATGAGCTTTGTAGGGGAGCAGGGGTAGTCTGCTTCTTGTATGATCATGGTAGCCACAGGAGTTACTCTGGAAATAGGTTGCCTGAGCAGCAGCCCCATTTCTCATCCCAGCAGTGCTTCAGGCTGCCAGGGGAGAACTGTTCTTCATGCTGCTCGCTGAGTCTGGGACACAGTGCGGCCAATGATTCAAAGGTCAAAGAGCCACTGAGTGAAAAAACAGGAGAAAGATAGTTTCATAGAGTCCCAGCGTCAGAGCAGCACTGGCCTTAGCGGTACTGGACAGTGCTTTAGTGCAGAAAAGAAGCAGGATTTTGGATGGTCCTGTCTTGTTAAATTCAGATGTGTAATTCAGACAGTAAATGCTGACTGAATTCTGTACCCCCTTCCTTAATGTACCTGTGGCCCACCAGGCAGGCTGAGGTGCCTGTTCCTGTGTCCCCATATGCCACCTAAGGAGCAGAGCTGCCCTAGTCAGGACTGTGCTGGGTCAGCCTCTTGCTTCCTTTGAAGCCATTAGCACTGAGCACTGCAGTGTGCAGGTTCCATTTTAGGCAAGTCTCCCAGCACCTTGATTCCCTTTTTGCTAAAACTGAGATGCTGATGCTTCCTTCTTGTGTATCACAGAATATTTGGGGTTGGAAGGAACCTCGAAAGATCATCTAGTCCAACCCCCCCCCACCAGAGCAGGATCACCTAGGTTAGGTCACACAGGAATGCATCCAGTTGGGTTTTGAATGTCTCCAGAGGAGTTATGAGAGTGCATACACTCATGCTTTGATGTGACTAAAAAGGAATCAGATTCAGCAAAATGTTTTTGCTTCATGGCTTGTCAGGGACTGTCTGGGGGATTCAGTCTTGCCTGCTGTAACATGCCACTTGGAGATGTCACGTTGTCCATGTCGGCCAGTTTCTGAGTCAGTCAAAGAGCAAGAATGCCATGGCATAGCCTAACACAGGAGGACCCTACAGCTCTGAACAAGAGAAGAAGTTTAACTGTTCAGATATGCAACACTTATTTCCCTTGAGACAAGTACTAGAGCAGGAGGCAGCTTTCTTAATGCAGTGCTGATCACAAATTTGCCCATTCAATACAGACATGGCTCTCAAGTCTCTGCTCTTTCCCCGTGTGCTGGGCAAGACTGGCCCCTAAAAGCACATCATAAATGTTCAGGGACTGCAGCTGTTGAGCATGCATAGCACTGGGAGCAGGCACTGCAATTGGTGGTGGAAGGCTGGAGGAGTAAGCTAAAATAATTCCCTAAATCAGCAACGCTCCTCTTTGCCTTCTCCCCACCTCTTCCCTGTTCCCTCCCTGCTTAGGGAAAGAGCTCAAGATAGGCAAGAGATGGCTGTGGACAGGGTAGCTTTGTGTTTGACCCTGTCTCTGTATCCACGGAAGCTGTTTAGGGAGGTACTTCGTCCGGTTCAGAATTTGGCTTCAATGTGAACTGAAATCTCACTAATGATAGCCAGAAGAGAAGGAGCTATGATGTGTGCTTGGGAAACACCACTGAGGAAGATTCTATTGGGAACAGTGTTTAAAAAATTGTCAGACAAGAGTAAATGAAATAGTGGTACTTTTGAGTACACGTGCTACATACTGTGGCCAAGATATCCAAAATTAACAAGAGTCTGTGCTGCTAGCACTTGGGTGTCTTACATCACAGGCATACAGGATTCTAGGCAGTATTTGTCTACCCCCTTAAAATCTGGATTATTTTAAGATGTTTCCAGAATGATACCCAGAAAGTTGAAACTACCAAAATAATCAGCCTGTACACTTAGAGCAGCAAAAATAATCAAAATGCTAATTAGCAAAAGTGAAGTGTGTCAGAAGGGTGCGCAAGAAGAAATTGCTTTTTGCTGAGAGCTTGCTTCCTGAGCTCCTCACAAAGCAGCTGCATCTTTCACAGTCGGCATCATTGTTGCTCCTCCACACCCAGATGAAGTCACTGACAGATACCCTGTTTCCTGACATAAATACTATTAATAGATACTCCAGAGCTGTAACCCAGCTCATCTTCTGCACTGAAAAACATGGGACATGAACCATCCATGTAGCCACTTCTAGTAAGTGCTACTTCTTTCCCCTGTGGTTCAGGACATTATAAATTTGTTGCAAATTTGATACTAAAATTGAGATACGCTGCAGTGGATGTAGATCGAATAAGGTAAACAGAATGAAAATCAAAGTTAAGAGCAGTGAAAATACATGCTTTATCTGTTAAATAGTTTTCTAGGATAGTTTTAGTATTTGCATACCAACACTACTAAAAAAAGATGTGGCTAGGGAAAAGAGCAGTATGCTCAGCCCTTATTAAGTGATATATATCTTTAAACATGTTGTGGAAGGAAGCAGTAAGAATCAACACCTTATTTTCTTCTGGAGTTTCCGTGACATCTGGGGATTTATAAGGTCCCCTTGTTGCCCAAAATGTTGTCTTGGAATAGAATAATAATTAGAAGCATTTCACAGCTACTCTGTCAGTCTCTGCGGGGCATTTGTGGAATTTGGTGAATTTAGTTCCTTGAAATCAGTGCTGCCATGCTACCCTGGGGTGACATCTGGCCTCCTTGGGCAGCCTGTCAGCTTGTGACACCTTCACAAAATCTTAAAGACTAGGGTGGATAGGCTGGATCTATAAGCATGCATCCTCGCTTTTGCCTCAGAGAGGACAACTCAAATGAAGAATTCATAAAAGGCATCATGGAATAAAATCATGATAGATAGTCTGAAACTATTTTACCCAGAAGAGCTTCCATCCCATATTGCTTTGTGGGTGCTCTCACTGTGCTGTCCCTTAGTCTGTGATTGTATGAAGAAACCCAGGTAGCAAGCGCTGGTTTTGACAGTCTGCTGTTTGTGGGGCCATTCAGAGCTCATGGTCACTGATTGCTCACTGGATATTGTGAGCATGGTGTTGTTATGGTTATAGGAGGAGTAGAGAAGTTTGAGAGTATCACAACCTCTTAGTAGACTGTGCAGTGAGGATTATGCTCCTAGGTCCTTCACATTAAGGCTTCAGGAGTACATTGGTGGTTTTCAGACACCAGCACTGATGCTGGGCTTGAAGGACCGTTGGGCAGTCCAGTGTTCATAAGCGTCTTAAGTTCATCCTTGTAGGATCTAAATAAATAAATGTGCTTTTCTCACACTAAGAAAGAAAAAAAGGAATTCAAAATGACTGCTTGACTGTTGGGCATTGTAGCACTCCCATCACCATAGCAAACTATCTCATGGATCTTGTTTCAGTAGGATCCCAATGCCACAAACTTTAAATTCTGTATGAGGTCTGCTCCAGCAGATGGAGACCATCACCATGATGAAGTTCTGCTGATGATGACATTGCAAGGCATTTCTGGAAATGCCAGAATGTTTTCAGAAAGCATCGGCCAAAATATCTTTTTACAAGTGGCTGTTGCTTTTATTTTAAAAGGATATAATAATTGCCAGTGTACTTTTTGCTTTGCTTCTGCTCTATCAATGTAGTTACATTGTTCAGGGACAATCTCTGATCTCAGGTTTGAGGAGTTGTTTGCCACACAACAACCATGGGAAAATAGAAGGAGAGAAATAAAAAAACATGAATCACCCACATTCTGCCCGAATTCTGATCTCAGATTTCCCACATCCTGGTATTTAATTTCTCACAGAGTTACCAATGGTTGATCTCATGGCAGGATTAGTGGGAAGAAAAATGAGAGCTCCATTGAAACCAGACTTGAGTCTGGAAGGAAGGGACATGTGAGCTCTAGGACCTGGGAGATATCAGATTCAGGGTAGTGAATGGCTTCCACCCCCTCCCCTTCCCTAATTCTCATGCTTATTTTGAAGCAAAATCTGGAAACTGGAGTCAGAACAGCAAAGAGACAGTTAGAGTATGTTAGGTGGCTCACACATCGCTTTAATAGTCTCATGAGAACTGTGTTATATAGTGAGGCATTATCTGTAATTTATATTAATATTTTTTAAGTTTAGAAAGAGGAAAATAGATTAACATTGAGGTATAAATTGCAGTAAATCTATCTGTGTCCTAAAAAACCCCCTTGTTTTGAACACACATTTCCACTGGGATACCTTTTCTGTTTAGATTATAGAATATAGATGTGCTCAACTGGAAAAGAAACTCTCCAAAGAAGTTCTACCATAAAAAGGAAATAATCACTATCTATTAAGTTGGACAGTCCCACTCACTTTGAATCAGACTACCTTGCTTGGAGAAAGAAAAAGCTTTGCCCTGTTATAGCATGGATTGAGGCACAGGTGGAGCTTGAAAAGTTGTTTGCTGCTCTGTGTTGAAGAGGACCGTACTTTATCACCCTTTCCACCAGATTGTGTGTAGATAGATATTCAAGAAGTTGAAAAAAATCTTTAAATGCATCACTCTAAATCCGTTAGGAGTTGAACATATTAAGATGACAAGAAGAGTATGTCATTAAACCATAACTACCCTTTTTGGATTACCTGGTATTTGTAGATTTATTGGCAAGATGGCTTAAATTAGGGATATATTTTTAGCCTGCAGCATTACATAATAAAATAGCAGCAGAATTCTTTGCAGTAAAAAAAGGGAGGCATTGGGGGGGGAGTTTATTAAAACCAACACAGACTTCTCTGATTTTGCACTTTCGCCTGCACAAAGAGGTGTTCCATGGTTACACAATCAGTAAAGTTTGCAAGGAAAGCATTTCCATTACTCCGTTTTGCTTAGGAGTCGTCGCCCTGCCTTTCTCTGCAGACCTGCTGTTTAGTCTGAAACTGAAAATTAAACCCAGAACTTCAGCTCTCAAAGTTAAATACTTTGCTTTACTGCCAGTGCACAGCTTCACCAGTGTCTTGTGTGGTAAGAGCTCTGATTAAACTCTTCAGACATTTTAAAAAGCCTTTTAAAGTCTGTTAAACTTTAGCATTTCTGTTTTGTTTTTGGATTTTAAAGAAAAAAAATTAACAGAATTCTACCACAAAGTCTCACATGAACTTTGCTGAACCAGATCGGAGAACCCAACTCACTATCTTCCAGAAATATGTTTCTCATTTTGGGGGGGGGCTTTTCTGAGCAAAGAGAAGAGAAGAGAAGAGAAGAGAAGAGAAGAGAAGAGAAGAGAAGAGAAGAGAAGAGAAGAGAAGAGAAGAGA
>JANIJG010022097.1:19865-44596 GCA_024611175.1 Megaceryle torquata | reverse complement strand
TATAAAGGACAGAAAAGCAAAACCAAATCACTAGTACCTTAACTGAAATACTATCTCCTAAGCTGCTGAGGTCTGTAAAAGCAAATATATGTGTTTTGAGTAACTCTCATCTACCTCATTGAACCTAGTCACGGGTCTTCTGGGAATTCATCATAAATTCTTCCTGCTCTGCACTTTCCTTTAGTTTGTATCTCTCCAATAATGTTTAAAGTCAGGTATTGACATCCCTGACTGAGCAAATAGCTTATTTCAGATAACATTCTGGTTTGAGCGTTTACGGAATTCACAAAATCCTTTTCCTTGGAAGCAGTTTTTAAACACAGGCAGTCATCTGTAGCCACTTCTGTATTGGTGTTTATTCTTTCCTTTTCTTCACTTTCTGAAGTTGATTTACTTTCTAATTAGAAACATTCATTCCAGCTCAAGGTACAGAGGTATCTTTTACTTTAGCTCTGCTATTGATAGGTTGAAGCAACTATGACCTTACTGAAGAAAATAAGAAATAGTAATAATAAAAAATTGGTCCATAACACTACAGACAAGGAAGAACCAAATAGGCAGCAGCAAGTATGCTCATGCTGTAGCAAGTGAGATGGTTTGTCTTCTGCTGGATATTAAAATAACTGCAACTTTCTTATTATAAGACAACACTTCTAAGTTCAGCAGACCTTCCAAGAGCACAAGGCCCATTGATCATATGACCATGGAGAGATTAACTGAAATACAAACACAAAAAATAGCAAGTGGCAAGAAAATTATAGAGAGTAAAGCAATAAAAATCAGGAAGAATATTGGCATGAGGTCCCTTCACCTTCTTTTTGCTCCTCTCTCCTTCAAGGAATTAAAACAACCTCGATAGAGGTAGCATATCCAGGACCTGCACAAACACCATCCCAGAAACACGGTTAGAGCCAAAAAGAATGCGTGCTGCGCTGAGATAGTGTCAATGCTTGTGTTAACAGCTGTAAGGTTTGCAGGAATTAATTCCTCCAGAAGCATAGGCAAGCTCCTCTTCTGAAGGGAGTAGGCAGCAGGCTTCATCCCATAGGCAGATACTCCCTGAGGCACTGCTGAAGCAATTCTATGCATGAAGAAGATTATTTCCAATGGTTAGTTATACCTCAGTATGCCTCAAGAGCTGTTTTCTGGAGATGGCAGAGATAATGGGGTAAACACCTTATGCTGAATAGAGAGATTTAGAAAAAAGGATAGTTCAGAAGCAACCAACACACATCAAAGATAAGAGAGAAACTAGAGGTAAGCTAGAATAGAGAGTATTTCCAAACAAAATACAGAAAAAAAAAAAAAGGCCAGGTAAGGGTGGAACACCAGACCTGTGTGAGGTTTACTTTAGAAACCATAAAGCAACCTTAATTCATCCTGCTTCTTCACATACATAGAAGCAACGCTATCTTCTGCAGTTTTCAATAGTGTATTCACTGAGCAAATACACACTAAAGAAGTATGGGGAGCTTCTGCATCATAAAATGCAAGGAACAAGGCTGACGAATGCTTTGTTGCATGCGCACACAGATTGAGAGCCCTTTAGCTCTCAAGGATAACAGACCACCAGGACAGAGAATAGCACTGATTACAGAAATTCAAGTATGCTTTGTGCACTCAGGTAAATTTAGTCTGTATGCATCCAGATTTGAATTCCATGTCCTAGAAACATCCCGCAGATATATTGCCTAACACTGCACTGTCACGAAGGAAACAGAAGACGCTTATGTAAGCTTATTTTAGGAATAATAATTAGTCAAACTTATAATAAAATATTTATTTTGTAAATTAAATACAGGATACACAGAAAATAAGGATTCCACCACGAGAGTGGAAAACAGGTGGTTTGCAGAACAGCAGCTTGATGTATTTGCCATAACCAAACAGACCTAGCTGATGTTAACTAGAAAATTTTTAAGTGCTATTAAAACACTAACCAGATGTGGAGTAAAGCTTCTAATACCAGCAATAATTAGCAGTAACGTCTCTCTTCCGTTGGTTGGTATGAAAGGTCATGTGAGAGAAGAACGCCTAGATTACAGAAAGACATTATGACTGCCCACTCGGTCCTACTCATTTGTTTGCCATTTCACGTAAAACATTCCCTTACTGCCCACGTGTCCATGCTTTCCAGCCTTTCACATAGACTAAGTTACAGACTCCCTCCACACACAACCCCCTTACTCAAGAACAGACTGTTTCCTGGCCCTGGTTGTTCCAATTGCTTCAAAATTATTCAAAGTCTGTTGTGAATTTCTTTTAAGACATTATTAGCAAAAGGAAAAATCTTAGAAAGAAGCATCTGTAATATTGAATGTATTTTTTATCTTTGTCACTTTTTGCTGCTGACTTACCTCAGGCTAAACAAGCTAATAGAGAACATAATTGTTACTTAAGCATTTGCACATTATTTCAGTACAGTAAAACTCAGGTACAAAGCATTTGAATTCATTTCAGAAAGACCATCTCCTTTTCAAATGCTTTCTTATAAGGCAGGAAAATATTCAAGTTTCAGGTTTAATGGCAAGCAGGAACCACCTGTATACAATTCCAAGTATTACTGTTATGAATCTGGACAGGGAGTATGCTATCACCTTTGCCTTCCCAAGGACCAAGTCTAGAGCTTCAATAGGATTACTACTTTTTTCTTTAAACAAGTCAGTAAAGTTGTCCTGAATTATGAACGTGATCATTTCTGATCATGCCAATTTGAATTTCACCAATTAAGTAGTGGACATTTTTGTCAACAAAATTATTTCTCCTTTAATTTGTAATTTTCCTTTATATATATATTTTCGGTTAATTATTTATTTTCCTTTCAATTAACAGTTAGGGTAGCATTAATCCTAGGAGTGCTATAAAGTAGCAGTATGCAACACAAAAGAAATCTGATAATCAGAGTATCAATGAAATGTTAACATAAATCCACTCTACCCTATTATAACCTCACATTTATCAGTACAATTGTGCTTCTCTATTAAATATGGTTTTCATAGAAAAATGCTGTAGTAAATATGCCAATGCACACTTAATTGGAACAAAATCAGATATATAATTGTTTGCATTAGGAGGAAGTCCAAAGGCTGCAGAGAACTGGAGATTGAGAAGTTTCTGTCCAAAGACAGGAAGAGACTGCAGAGTTGGAGGTAGGAACCACAAACTTTTATGTTGTAAGGTATGGAATTCGTATTAGAGAACAACAACAAAAAAAAAAAGGTTTAAACCTGGAAGATTGAGTCTTATGTAGAAAAAGAGAAAACCACAGTACAGATATAGGTTTGCATTCTTTAAGATAATGACCTGAACAGATACTTACTGTACAGTTAAAGTGAGAGCAATAGTCTGTTCTGGTTTCAAAAATGGTTAATTACCAATTATTTCAATTTGATTAGCTATACAATAATTTTAATACTTGGGTTAGTGTTTCATTAGCAGAGAGTACCAAATGGACAAATTTATAGACAGAAAGGTGCAGTTAACAAACACACAAATATACTGGCCAGCGTGAGCTACTAAGCAGTTGCTGGTGTCCTCTCCTCTATCATTCTGAAACAGCTATTTCTTGCAATACTAATCAGTACAACCATACTCAAGAACCCTTTCAGCTGAAAGACCTCTATGTTCATAACATTGTTCTAAACATGCTCAGACAATACCGGGAGAGTATATTATATTAAAGATTGTTGGCTTTTAAAAGAGTTTTCCAGTGATCACTCATTCACAAGGTTTTAAATAAAAGTTTATTACAGAAATTATTTTCAACAAAAAAGGCAACAGAATCTGTTGTAATAATAATAATAAAAAAGTAATGTATTCATGCCCTGTAAGATGAACTGAAGAAATGCTACAGGTATTTCTTCTGTTGTCATTCTGTGACGCTTTCTAGTATGGATTAACTCACATCTGCATCACAAGAATTATGAACACAGTCCCTTTCCATATTTCTCTCCAGAAAGTGCTGCAAATTAACAAAAATATTGCAGACGAACCACAGTTCTATTCATTCTGCAGTACTGGAACCAGTATCTAAAGAAAGAAAAAAGAAAGTGTCAGTAATATATACCCCCACTACAGCTGAGTATAAATTAAAGAGAACCAGTACCATTTTCTGATACCTTCTCCAAGCTCAAAAGCCTTCCCCAAGCATTTTAGACCATGTTCTGTACCTACACAATTCCCTCCACTGCTATCAATGTGATAAATGAATTGCTTGTGCTGTTTCACTTCAGTTAGCAACACTGGAAAGAGCCATCACGAAAAAGTTGTGCACACGAATCATTTACTATTAAGGCATTGCAAATACAAGAAACTTTGCTCTAACTTGCAGTGATACACAAACACTGCATTGTTGTCAGCCAAAACCACATCTTATTAATTCACAACATCTACTAAAAAAATTGGTTTTGCACATTTTGCATAAGCTCTTGTAGAGCATGGGCTATAGTTTACTATGCATTTTGAATGCAAGAGTGAGCATGGTATTCATAAAACAAAGGAGAGCAATTCTTTGTTCTGAACCTGTCAAAAGCACCAATTGACACCAGTGCAGCTTCTGGTATTATCACCATTACTGCTTTCCTGTTCTTAAGCTATGGATAATGGAACACATAACTTGAATATAGAAAAAGACGAGTCAGTGTTTACAGTGTTCCTTAAGCCAGGCAACTTCTTGCAGGGAAAAAAAGGCTGTAACGTTAATAGCAACTTTGTCAGACAGTTCTTAAAATCTTATCTTCATACTTTTATCAGAAGTGAAGGAGATTAATACTTGGAAAGCAAGGTTTCCACCACTAGCTATAATAAGCACATGAAAAATAAACAGTTACATGCTTGGCTAATACCAGAAGCTGAACAAACAATAATCTCTATCAACTCTAGAACTACAGCTTGAAGTGCCTACTGTAGTCATGCCAGAATCAGGAAGTCATGAAGAACCAGTTTCAGAGATCTAGCATATATTTAAATAAAGCCTTTGACATTCTCAGTTCTTCCTTTTATCATCACTTGCCAAGGATGAAACAAGTAGCACCCTTTCACACACCTTTAACAATGTTCTGCCACACTGATGGTTTTAAAAGTTAGAAACTATCTTGCGACAAAAGTCACTAAATGACCTTTTCCAGTAAAGAATTTAAAGGAACATGGACAAAAGTAATCCAGTCAAGCAGATAAGAAACATAAACTCTTATAAGCAGTGTGTACACACAGTTGGCCTGTTTATCAGTATATCTCTTACAATATGATTTGCAAATGCTAGCATAAGCTTTTCATGTGCTTGGGTCCCTACTATCAGACCCACTCAAAAACTGCCTCAAAAGTATTTCAGACAATAGCTTGCTCAGACTGATGAAGTCCTTGAATTCAATAACCCATGGTGCCGTTCTACCAAGCAGGTTAATACTAGAAAAATCCCCACAGACAAATTCATCCAAATTAGGATGACTTTCAACTTTCTAGTCACCCTAGTTGTATGCATTTTCCAACAACAGGTGTAGAGCAGTCTCAAACACATTCCTATTTCAGTACTTAAGAGTTAGGGAAGCATCTAGCTTGCTTTTGTTTCCTTTCTCATCGTATGTAAAAAGCAGTGCAGAGCTCTACTTTTGTCTGAGTAATACAGCAGTATAGCTTTAATCAGACATTAGGTCAAAACTTTCTGTGTACGATCAAGTCTTGTGTCTCAGCTTATTTGTATCATATTCCATACTTACTTTTTCCATCACATGCTACGATTTTCACTTTATCCACTTTCACAAGTTCAGTGACCTCCCTAAATTCAACATCATTCAGTACAAATGTCCATACGTTGTCACAGAACCTGTACGTGTTCAGAGACCCCTTTAAAACAACAAGAGATTTTTTTAAGAGGATGCATCTCAAAAGTAACAGAAAATATTTACTACCTACTGAGATATGTACCTTTTAGAAGAGAGCTTGCCATAAAGCCAACTATGAACCCGAATGCAAACAAACTTGGCAATCAAGCAACTCTGAGGAAAATTGCAGTTTAAATACCCTTCAGTGGCTGAAATTTTCCAGATCAGGTAGTGACATTATGGTCTATCTAAGGGGAAGCTTCACAGGCATGCTAAGAAGTTTTCTAAATTTCCTAAAGGGTCGGTATCAGAAAAGACTTCTTAAAACATGTGCCATAAGGAAAAATCTCTTACAGCAGGGATCGTAACATGATGTGAATTCTGCAATTGTTTAAATAAAAGGTTATTTTAATTTAAAAATCATGACAAAATTGACTTGTGTGACATAAAGGGATATCCAGTGTGTTTGATGCGTTACTGAGGATGTTGATGGGGAAACCTTTTGGCCTACATTTTCACATATTTTGAACTGATACTGTTGAACTTAAGTTCCAAGTAACATCTTTTAAATTTATCCACTAAACACATTCTGAACAGTTTTCCATACCATATCACATACACAAAGCAAGTGTTTAAGTTAAGTGCTACCCATCAAAGTATTTCCCTCTCCCCCTTCATCCACCCACCAATCTGTTCTGATTTCTGTATTCCTTCAAAACATCCCTAGCAGAATAAGTAACAAGCCTTATAACTGCATACAGAACACAGTCATCATTTCTGAGTCAGAATGGACCTTCCTATGTTTTTGCTTAGAGCACACAACTTTTAATGACATTCTGCATTGACACTTAATTACTATACCTCATGAAGAACTTGTATATATTATCTTACCCTGAAATTGACTCTGTTCCTGACTCGTTGTGCCAGGGCCGAATTTATAGCTTTATCAAACTGAAGTAGCACCTGAAGGGCCAGCTGAGGTGTGATTTGCTGGGACTAAAGTAGTTAAAAAAAGGTTTTAGTTATTTCCAAGTAAACCCAAAAATGCAGTAAAAATTAAAAACATGAAAACAAAGTTACATAAAGCAGATGTCTAGAAGAACAGTTTACAGGTGTACTACTTTTCTGTGTTTCATTCCTTTTTTCTATTTTAACTCTTAAGAGAAGAAACAATGTGCTAACGTGATTTTTTTTTTTTTGTAAGATACAAACATTTCTCCTAATAAATATCCATTGGAATTGACCAGAAGAGCAGGATTGCAGTGTTCCAGATTAATCTGTTTGTTCATTCACTGGGCCACACAACAGGCAACTATACTAGTTACATAAAACATTTTACTTCATCTAGAATGATAAGAAAATTATTCTCCATCGGAACAGAGTACCAATAGCTTTTTATTTCAATAACTAAGTTTTCCAAACGTTGGCCATAAGTACCCTGATACAGTAACCACCAAGCCATTTTAATGACTAACATATCATTTTATTAAGGTAATTGCCCAGACCTTACACCCCACACGCACCTGTATGAGCTCATCCAGACTCTCCTGAAGACTGTTCCCCAGCGTAGTGTTTCTATAGAGCTGATATGCCATGGTTTACCGAGATGGGCCAGACACCTCCCTGATCATCCACGGCTCTGGATGCCTGTTAGGGCCTCGCTTTCGTTTAACAAAACAAACAAACAAAGCGCAACAACAAAAATAACTTAAAGAGAGCCCTCTCAATGGACAATGCAAGAGCGAAAAGAACTGAAAAAAAAAATCACTCCGCAAACACTGACCAACAATTAAGAGCGCTCAAGAGCACCGAGTATTTAGGACCGGCAGGAAAACCAGGCCGAAGAAGGCAGCAGGGCGAGAGCCGCGCCGCTGCCGGGCGGCCACCGACCAGGCCTCTGGGCACGGAAGGGGCGCGCCAGCATGGGGCCGTCTTGATCGCCGCCCCAAACGATCCCCGTCCCCTCACGGCGCCGGAACGTAAATTTCAGGCAAGCGCTCGGGACTGAGCGGTCTTGCGCCCCGAGAGCGCCGCCCCCCGTGCCGGGCCCCACCGCCCCCCCGGCGAACGCGGAGAAAGATGCCGGCCGCCACCCTACAGCCGCGGGCAGCTCCGGCCCGGACCCGCGGCGCCCAGGCAGACAGCCCCGCTGGTACGGCGGGAAGGGGGAGCCGCGCAGGCAGCGCCGCCCCGCCGGGCCCAGCCCCGGAGCTCCCGCTCAGGGCTGCCTCCTCCAGCGGCTCCAGCCTCACCCGCTCCAAGCGGCCGGAAGAGGTAGGGGCCCCTTCCCGGCCGCCCCGTGCCCCGGAAGCGGAAGGCTAGAGGCGGGGCTCGGCGCCAACCCGCAGCTCTGGGGCCGCGCACGGCACAGCTCGCTTTGGGTGGGGAAGCAGAGCGCCGCCGCAAAGCTGCCCGCTACCGCGGTGTAGGGGCAGGAGAAAGGACGGAGGGCCCGAGCGGCCATGCCCGGCTCCTGGGAAAGCGGCGGAACATAGCGAGCTGCGGGCCTTTCCTCGGGCGCAGGCCTCCTCTCCGTCCCCCCCTTAAACACCCAAGTTAGGGCTGCAGGGTTAGCGTTAACTTTTAAAAGTTACATAAAATAACGAACAGTGAAAATGCCAGGATGAGGTTTATTTTACTTACTCGAGTAACTGAAAATCTACACCCTCCTTAAACTAAGGCTCAGCTCCAAAACTATCTTCACATTATCAGACTTCACTGTGACTGGGGACCTGGCCCCTACAAATTTAGATTTCATATGTTTAAGAGGAAGGGGGGGTGCATACAATCACACAATTCAAGTTATCAATATATTCCTAAACAGCAAAATAAAACACTGACCTTTTTCAAAGGTAATTATTGCATATAACATTTATTTTTTTTTTTCTAATTAAAAGGCTTCCCATAAGTATGAAGAGCTAGCACATGCAGAGATGTGTTTATCACATTACTTCATGACACTTTGGAACACAAAAACCAGAAGCTCATTTAGGAAGGTTCATAACATTCTTAAGAGGTAGGTGAAGAGTCTCGGACATACAAAGCTGTGTATTAAAAGGGGCAAAAGAAAATAGTCACATCTGTGAAGAATATGAACAGTCAATTTAGGCCAGTCATATCATCTGTGGTTCACAACCTATGTTTTTGCATGACCACTGCAGCTTCAGTTTGTGTTTAACACTGCACATTTCCCAAATAACACATTAAATTTTACTGATAGTGGTGGATAGTGTCTTTTTTTAATCTACCATTCAACTTGTAGAACACTGTACTACTCAGGCTTTTCTTTTTAATAAGGCAGTGGCTGTGTAAGAAGCACTGCAGAATGACAGAGCCACTGGGAAAGTAAGCATCTGAATCATGAATACTTTTTTGTAATTATTAACCTGGAATTCTGTGTCAAATGTTAACTGGCAGCTGAGCAAGCTAGAGTAAGGAGCATGATGATCTAAGGACTTGACCTTTTGAAAACACTCCAGTAGCTTCTCCTCAGGATAATTTCAATACTCAAAAAAAAAAAAGCACAACCACCACCAAAACATTAATATGTTTAAATCAGAGTCACCCAGCAGCCCAAACTGCAAAACCAAAAGACCTTGCTGAAATTAAAGCCATTCTTCAACAATCTCAGTCGGGCTTGAAGGGAAAGATGAAAAACTTAACAACTGCATCCTCATCACTTCACAAAAACCCTTTTTTCCTTTCAGCTCAGTATAGGGAATGAGATGTGTTAAGGAAAACAATGTAGTTCATCTTAAAATTCTGAAGTGAGGAAAGCTGCAAAAATCTGTCATTCAGAATATAAATATTTAAATATTCCTTCTATCTCAGAGTACTACTCTGACTAAAACCAGGTATCCTTAAAAAGTATAATTAAAGCACTTTAATCAAGCCTCTCCAACAATCAGTTGGTGAAACAAATCCTCTAGAGAATGACCTGCATCCATAAGGATTGAATAAGAATTGTCAGTGAAAGCTTTGTAAGACTTCTGTGGTTACAAAATGCATGCAAGCTATTATCCCTCTTGCCTCTGTTCCTCGCAGGAGACTTTACTGAGGGTGACTGGAATGACTCGAGAATTGAGGTCATCTCCAAAAACAAAAGCTTTTGCTAAGAGCTGCATTCAAGCCATCTTTCTGCATAATAAATACTGTATAAATCTGTAAAATACAGAGACAAAAGTCTGACACTGGAAGAAATAGATTTTTCACCAAGAAACTTATTTCTTTGTGACAGATTTTGTTTAAAAAGTGCCCATTCACAACGTAGTTCCATTATTTTCAGTTTACTACAGACGTGTAGATGACATCAGTGAAGCTGACATATGACTAGGCACCAATACCACCTTCTCCTCCCTTGAGCTCATTTCATAAGATTCCATTCTACCAACACACTCTAATCTTGAAGTCTGACACAGATTAGGTGTTGAAAGGTTTTAAGCTGTCATTAGAGCACATGAGGGTACGCTGCAAACTTGCTGACAAATAGAGGCTATATACTAATTATGTGTAATTCAGAATATAACTACTGTTTCTCAGTACAAAGTTCCTTACAGCAAGTAGTACTGTTCTTCACTTGTTCACTGAAAATAAAGCAGGGGAAAAAGAGGCCAAACCGCATTTTTATGAACCATGTTACATGCTATTCTAACTAGTTCTAAGCTTTTTGAAAATAAAAAATTCTCCATTTTAACATCCCAGACCTCAAAGTCTTCCATCTTCTTCAGCACTAAATCCTGTTACATCACTTTCCATTACTCTCCCAACACAACATGGCTTTGCCATTCTACACTGAACATCAAGAACATTCAAGCAATCTAGAGTCTACTCACATCAGTTTAACACTTTCTCTAAAATACCTTTGCCACTCCTGAACAGTTACCCTGTTGTAGAAATCAATTTAAAAATGTCACATCCACACACAGGTCACTGGCCCAAACATATCTTTCAGTTGAGCACAGTAATAACAAAGAGTAACTAATGACTTATTACCACCTATCTATAAACTAGTAAGACCTCCAAATCAAAGGTAAATTAACAACTCACAAAATGACCTTTTCTTGACAGGGCTCAAATTGCATTCTAGAAACACGAGTTTTAGAAGGAAGTGCCATCAAATGGTGAATGCCCCACAATACTGTGCCTTATCACAAAGTGATTCAGGTTTTGAAATAACTTACGACATTATAACTTTTCAGGTTTTTAAATATTAAATATATTATCTTTTTACAAATCTATTAAAAATTTAAGTTTGAAAATAAGTTACCCATTTGTGTTCAAGATAACTTTGGGACCTCTGCACTTTGTAAACATCCTCCTCACCATTAAATGATGAGTTGCAAAAGGTCAAAGGGGAATATTCTTTAGTACACCTGTTTCTCAAGCTGCAAATCTTTAGGGACAGAAGAACTTCTGTGCTGTATATCCATTCACAAAAACTTATACTAGAGAAAAAAAACTATTTGGTAAGCACATACACATTTCAAAAAGAAACAGTACTACTGCAGCATGAAACTGTGGAATCACTCAGCCACTAGGAAAGACAGTAACAATACCATCATTTGATAATATGGCCTATACAGAGGACTGGCTACTGTATACGGCACTATACACACAGGAAGCAACAGGACATACAGAACTACAATCCTTGCACTATGAATATGATTTCACTGAGAATAATACTTATCAATTAGGAAAAATGTGAAATGAGATGATCAAAATGCTTAGTATTTAGCTTAGGGCCCACCCAGAATCAGAAAAAAAAAAATCAGGAAGGTTTAGAGGATTTCCACATTCATACACACCACACTGTGAAAATATCAGAAGTAAACAGACTAAGTGCACAATTTACTAAAACTTTACATTAATCTGGGTCAACATCAAAACTGAAGGTAACACAGCCCCAAAAACTGTTCACATTTGCATTCTGCTTTCAGAGCAAGATGCAAACCTGATGAAACAGATGCAAGGCAACTTGAAATTAGCATTGCCTGTTGAAAGAGGACATCTTGTATATTAATCTCTTTGAAACTGTGATACAGAAGCTGCTGTAACAGAAGTAAACACTCGCAGAGACATGGGCAATTTGCCTTTATCTGACGTGAATACGCTCTGAGAGTCTATATACCTAGCATTAGAGACAGTAGATTAATTGTTAATTGGTAGTAAGTCAACCATGGAACTCTTGACAGCTATTTATCAGTGTCAAGTAGTAATCTGGTTGAATGCAACTTTAAGTAAGAACTGTGTAACACCAGCTTTTAATATAATTGAGAACTGATATTTTTGGCATTAAGACAAAAGCATGAGCACAAAACCCGACAATATATTATCTGTCACAATATTATATTGCTTATCTCTGAATGGATTTTTTTTTTTAATGCATGCATCTGTCCTTACAGGGAGATAGTCATGATTATCAAAAGATGTTAAACTTCAAGAATATATCAAGTAGTGCATTGCTGACACCCTGATAAGCCTACAAACACTAGTTACGTGTCGAAGAACACCTCATACAGACACATTTACTACTATTGTGGGGAGAAAAAAAACAAAACCAACACCACCAAAAACCAAATCACTACCTTTAAACCCCCCCCCCCCCTTTTTTTTTTAAAAGAAAGTGAGTACCGGTAGGCTTTGACCAAATAAGAGATTAGGAAATGGATGTTTCATTTACAAGGATGACACATGTAGCATAAGACTCCCCATACATCTGCAAACAATTGGTACTATGTCTAGAATATCTGTGTAACTCCCAAAAGCTCTGAGTATGACCAGAGTTCCTACTGGTGACAGCTCATCCAGGAAGAGCTGCAATGAACTCATTTGCTATGGGTAGCTGAGAAATCCTTGATTTAATGAAGGAGAATCTAAATTCTCAAACTGAGAATGAAGTCTTACTGGTCATTCAGAGAGTACAGCCATCGTAGCTTAGGCTTAAACCCTTTGGCCAACAGACTGAAGTTCACAGAGCTGCAGTTCTGCATTCTGAAAAATGGACTAAGAGATACCAGAGCTCCATTTCACTCTAGTGAGGTAACTATTGCTTGCATTAGGTACGTGAACAAAAATAAGGATCTCCACACTTGTGAAAGACTACATTATGTGATTGTTAATATCCAAACAAGGTTTCTGTGACAACAAAGAAATGCACTTGACCATTTACAGCAAAACAGATTTATATAATAACAAGTAACTTACGGCCTTTTCTACCTGCTAATGAATTCCTTCAGCAGGTACACACAATATATTGCTCAGTCATAAAAATATATATTATCTCTTTCCTTTAACATTTAGGTATATAAATATTTTACTGAAGAACATGCATCATTTAGATAAACAAGAACATTGCAAGAACATCCTCTGAAAACGTAGGGTTCTTTGACATTTAGCAGTATAAAATGATTACATAAACATAGCTATTAAAGTCAAGACAAACCAATACAGCAGTAAGCAGTCCATTGTGTGCTAGTCCAAAGAAATTAAGCACCTTTTGCAACAGGTTATATAATATATACACAGCGAGAATGCATTGTAAATGGAATAAAAATAGCATCATTCCATCTGCATATTCTTCAGTCTTGTTTGGACACCAAACTTACTGTTCACTTTTCTGCTCCTGTTTTCCATTCAGCTCTTGGTCAACTCTGCTTAGCAAAGAAAGCAATAAAATTAAAACTATGTTAAGTAGCTTAGTTTGACAGCTCACATACTAAAGAACAAAAATTAGTCTTACAGGAAAACACAAAGCTTTTACATCAAAAAAGTTTTAGTAAATAAATATTAAGACATTTATTGAATGCAGTCACAACAATGCTTTTTT
The DNA here is from genome assembly GCA_024611175.1 of Megaceryle torquata. Taxonomy (NCBI): domain Eukaryota; kingdom Metazoa; phylum Chordata; class Aves; order Coraciiformes; family Cerylidae; genus Megaceryle; species Megaceryle torquata. The sequence continues at coordinate 30,952 of JANIJG010022097.1, read as the reverse complement.
CTATTTTTTTAATTAATTTCTAGGGGGAGGCAAAAAACTTAACGAACCATTTAAACAGCTATAGCATTTGAAAGGAAGCTTTTGAAAAGTGCAAGTGAAGTTTGACTACAGAAAAAAAAAAGCAGGTTCTGTTCTTTTATTAATAAATGCAAGCAGGAATACAAGTTTACAGGTAACATGACAATACCACAAAGCACTACTTTGATGAATTCATACACTGCAGAGCAAGCACAGAATTACCTTTACCATTATGGTAATTAAGCCATGAAGGTAACAATTATCTGAATGAACAGAAGTTCAGTGGATCCTTAACTGCAATACTTTTTCTATAAAGTTCTAGCACTCTTGAAATTACTCAAGAAAAATTCATCACCATGCTGCTAAATATGGGCCTGTTTTTTTTGTTTGTGCTTTTTTTTAATCTGTCTTGGGGCTAGCAAACAAAATGTTGCTTTGCAGAAACTAGTGAATGGTTGACAGTCCTGCACAAGGCATACTTTTCCTCTTTACAGTAAGAAGCAGCTATAGCTTAACTATATCTTCTGGAAAAATAGAGGTAAATTAATTTTAAAACCAACAGCAGTTCCAAAGTGAGAGGTGCTAAGGTAAAGTTTGTCTTTTGACAACCTAATTGTCTAACCTACCCATCCACCCTCTCAAACTACAACCAGCCAGTTTTTCAAAATGCTAAGAACAATGACAGCTCTTCAAGGCCATGAACCCATACATAAAGGAGGCAAGGTTTTCTGGGGGGCTTTTTCATGATGTTGTTTTGGTTGGTTTTTGTTTGGTTGGGTTTTTTGTTGTTGTTGTTGATGATTTTTTGGTGTGTTTTCCCCTTTTCCCCCCACCTATAAGAACTGAATCTAGCACAGAAGGATCCCATAGGTCTGGAGCAGCGTTGTCTAGAAGCAACAGTCCTAGTTGAATACCTGTTCACCTTCACAATATACAGCTGCAACTCATCCCTGTCCTCACTGCATTTTCTTAGAAAAGCATGTTTTGACATGACTTATAGGACTAATCACAGAAAGTGTAAAAAAATTATGGTAAGCTAATGCAAACAATATAAATCTATAGAAGAGCGACTCATCCACATAGCCAAAGAATCTCTACATCCACCCTTAAATTTAGTCACTAAATTTAAACACATCTCCTTTCCCCCTATTATAATAAATAACACCTTTCAACTGGATTAAAGTCTCAGTATCAAAAAGTGCCTCTGATCTCTATATGTAAGCTTCACTACATCCTACTTCTTACAGAAGTGATGGTAGCATAAGTGATAGTGAAAGGGACACCAAGAAGTGCTTGTTGTACTGGAGATTTTTTGAAGCTTTTGCATTAGCGTTTGAATGTCTCAAGTTTACATCCTGAATACAATGAGCCTTGTAATAGAAATGGGACAAATTATACATGCTGGGGAGAGAGGCAGGAAAAAAAAAGTCAAACAGAACTGTTGTTCAGTATGTTCTGAAAGAGTTTAAATTTGACAGGCTTAGTACTTCAGGTTACACACTACAAAATTATCACTTAATCAGAATAGTATCTAGAAAACATTCAACACTTGTCACTAGCTTTACCTGCTATCTTTGAGAAAGAATTTAAATTCCTTTTAAGCTCTTTAGTGTTCCTCTCTATGTCTATTAACCAGCTCAGAGAATAAACATCCCTCAATAGTTAAACACACATAGGAAGAGTAATTAAAAAAAGCAAAGGTAGTAGCAAAACTTTTGAGGACATGTTAGTGAGAGTGAAAGAGTAACAATGAAATTTCAGCTGCTGGAATAGCTTGAACAGTTAGCAGGAGACTGAAAATTAACAAAATGAAATTCAAATGTTTATTAGCAAGGAACATAGGCACCGCAAATACAAACAGCACTAAAAAATAGTAATTTAAATTGCATCTGTGTAAGTTATTAATTAAAAAGGTAGTAAATACCAAAAATACAAAATAAAAGATTCTGTATTAGAATTTCATCCAGAGTTGCATCTCTGCTGATGCATAGGTGCTAAGCTGTAGCTAAAACCGGCTCTTCCTTCAGACATCACTTAGAAAGTGAAACTTTATTTAATTGATTAATAAGGAAGCACTACTTTTGTCTCTTGGAAACTCATCTGAGGATCCATGTATCCCCTTAAAAGTGACCATCTCATTTAAGAGAGTAATACATACTATTCACAAATATCTGAAAATCCTGAGAGAATTCTTTTAGATGATATACTGTACTTACAGGCAGTATAGTTACTTTCATGCAAAAAAATCCCCAAACCCTTAAGTCACTAGTGCATGTTTGTATTTACAAATGCTTATTCCTTTATGCAAGCCAATCAACTGGAAGTTAGTTGCAGTGCAAGTCATCTTATCTAGATGCAACCCTAATCAAAATATGAATATACCTTTTCTGTTTCTTTCTAAACTTTTCTTCGTCATACCTTGGTGAGGAAAAGTTTGATTTCAGTAAATGTAATATATGAAGGCCAAATTCAACAGAAGCTGAAAATTGGTATTACTGTCAATACAGTTTGCAGAAGCATACCAAGTTTTGAAATTCATGTTATTAAGAAAAAACATTGTAACTCCAGCATCTATAAGCATTAAACAAGAAGCATTAAGATTTAGTTACTATGGCATAAGAATTCAATACAATATCTTGTACAGTATTAACATCCATCACTAAAACTTGAAGTCTATTCCTAAGTTTGAAGCCAGATACAATCCTCCACATTCACATGTATATCTACACAGAGAATTCACTCTAAGGCAATGAAGTTCAGCCTCTGCAGAACAGTTAAAGGTTCATCAATACAAAAAGGAGTATTTCAAGACTTGGAATGACAGTCTGAATATTCCTAATAGATCTTCAAAAGCCCAAGTTAAAAAAAAAATACTCTGAAGATAACACAAGACTGCTTCAGCATTGCCATTCCATTCCTCCTCACCCCAAGAATACTGCATTTTCTCTATTTTATATAGAGAAAGTTACTTTCTGCAATTGATACCAGGGGAATGTTTACTACAATAACTAGTCACTTGCAAAGGTGGAGGGGATTTGTCCAACACCGATGTACAACCCTTCTGTCCACACAATGAGACTATGCCGTCTTTCCTTACAGAGTTCCCAGTCTGCAATCACCTATTGTTATGCATGCTCTACAGCTTTTGTGTGTTATACTCTCTAATAGGCTGATGAATTTATTATCAGAATTGTCAGTCTGTCATCTGGCTTTTTTAGAACCTGAGATTATGGTTCCTACTCTATTGCTGCACCCACAAAAGCTACTGACAAAAGCATCGTCATCATATTTGAGAGCAGTGCTGCCTTCAAAATGGATATTTATATCCAGAGGGAAGGAAGAGGAGAAAAAACAAAGTACAGTGATGCTGCTTTCACCTCTTTAAAGTAGTTTCAGTACTGTTATTCGTGGGGATTCGGCATTTTTCTACCACAGCTCTTTTAAATGAAATCCCAACCCAAGTGATTCTTCGCTACTTAACTTGTTCCACGTTTTAGCATGAACACTAGTACTAGAACAACTGGAATGAGGCCTTGTCTCTAGAATCATACACCATAATGTGATAGTTACATAAGGCATTGTTAAAGCCCCTACACACCAGCATTCTGACTATCCATGCTACTGAATACTAAACCATAGTAAGCAATGTAGTCAAACATGGATACTCCTGGAGATAATGATGTGAGCTATTTTACTAAATGCAAAATGGTACATTCAAACCAATGACTGAATAAAATACATAGTGCTTCTAAAACATGGACAGTGTAGAACATGTTTGAATAATAAAACGTACTGTTTTATGCATTCTGGGATGCCAACGTATTCCATGGGGATGAGTTCAGCTAGTTCTGCCAGAGTAAAGACATACCGAATTTTTTGGCTGAATTTTGAGCTGTGGAAGAACAAATGCAGGGTAGTAGTCAATATTTCAGTAGTCAATATTAAAACAGTTCTTGAAGTTAAACAGTTGTTAGGATTTTAATTTTTAAAAGTTTCCAGACTATTACCTAATAAAAGGCTTTGTGATGGCCAGAAGTGTTCTTATGAACCAAGAAGGATGAACTATGATTAACGATTTCAGATTTTTCCTTAACCTGAAGAATTCAAACAGAAGATATAATTACTAGAACAAAAAGGCAGCATGTCAACAAGGGTTTTTATATATAAAAACTGTGGTTCTTGCAAGCACAATTCTCACACAAATCTAGTATTCTGATATTCCAATATTAGAAGCTACTATTTGCTAGAAGAAAAAACACTCCACACAACTGTGTAGTCAAAAATTTATAATACAGTATCAGTCTGACAACAATGACAAGGAAATAATATTCCAAAGAGAATTACACAACTAATGAAAGTGCTTCATGAAGGACCCCCTTATTACATTATCAGATAGATAGATGATGTTTTAAGCATATTCTGCATGGTAACAGTATTCAGTATTCTAACACTACTATTTTCACTAAAAAGAAAGAAAAAACCAAACACATAAAAAACCCCACAAAAGCAAATAAACAAAAACCCAAACACAACAAAACAAAACCAAACAAGCAAAACCCCCCATAAAACAACCAACCAGAAACAAAACAAGCATGCCTGTAGCATTATTCCACATTGTCTAGCTTAGGAAGAAGTTTTCAATACAACAAGGAATTTGATTAAACCTTAATTAGTAGGTACCAGACACCGCATAAACCAGCACTTTTTCTTAAATATGTCTACTGCTGAGCATGTGAATATAGTAAGAAAACACTGCAGAACTTCTTACCTTCTATCGATTTGCTGGTAACATTTCCTAAGCCAGCCTAAACTTGGCATTTTTCTCCGTGTTGTTGCACCATTCAAGTAAACTATCATATAGTTCTCTGCTACTAACAGCTCTAAAGTGCCAATTACATACCTGCAGAAACAAGCAAAGAACTTTCAAGTGAAGATCTGCCAGTATTAAAGTAATTCCTAGTAGTGCTCAAATATATTTAAAAAATAGAGTTGGCAACAGTGTTGAGAAACATCTGGGTTTTTTTCCCTTCCCCTGCAAGCAGATACAGTTGCTTTTCTATTCGTTACCTTCTACTCATCTGCAATCTAAAAAACTTCATTAAAGAGAGAGAAGTAATCATCCTTACATAAAAATGCAAAGTTTCACAACATAAATTAAGACAGTATTCCAAGGCAGGTGATTACTTACTTAAACAGATTGTCCATTAGGTATCTGTAGTTAGGCTGGCTGCTTTCAGGCATAAAGCAAACAGCAAACACAACAATGGCATTTAACCCATCACCATAATAACCTAAAGCCAAAGGGAAAAAAAAAAGCCAAAACAATAGTGACAAAGGCAACTAGATTTACATTGACTACATTTACACAGTGTCAAGAACATTCAGTAATCTTTTTCATTATTTGCCTTTGAAAGATTTACAAACATTTATTGTCTATGGACAGATTCATAGTTACAGAAGCCAGCAAGATTTATTTTTCAAGTTTGTCTACTTCTAAAGAAATAGCTGAAGTTGATGTAAATCAAATGCTGTATCTACAATCAACATTTCAGTATATTTAATAACATTTTATATAGTTGACTTTTCTTCCAACAAACTCCAGAGTCTGTTGAGCAGAGTCATTAAATTGATTTATGCCCAAGGAGATGTACAGTTAATGCTTAGAACAGTCAAGCAAAAAATTATACTGGTAGCACTGACATGGTAGAACAGATAAGTACATCTTAGTACATATGGGCATGTTAGTGGCTTCATCTGAACACGTGGCAGTCTGACAGGGGAAAAACATTAAATCAACCATATGCCTCAATACTGAGCAAATGAATCACCATATGAATCTTTATGCCCAAAGTTCTTCCCGTGCCACCTCAATTCAAAATAGCAGCTTCTTAACAGTTCCTCTCAGCACATCACTAATCCTTACCCCCATGACTGATAACTTTTTTATATGGTTCAATTGCCTTCATGTCCACCCTATGGTCCTGTTCTCCAATCCTGAACATTCGCCAGCGTCGACCATCGTCTTTCTCTTCCTCTGCAGTGTATTCAGTAAGAGATCCTTTCCTAATTATATCAGTAGTTTTTGGTTTTGGAAGATCATCTGCCAAAGTTAACACATATTCAACATCAATTATGTTACGTATGGTGACAATCCATTGCGACACAGGTTAGCCACTTTGCTATCTATATTAACATTCTTTAGCCAGTCAAACATATCAGCTGACTTAGTTCCTTCAGCCTTTACAAAACAGGATCTCATGGGTGTCATATTTTATCAAAATACTCAATGCTGGCAGTTATCCATTGACTATAATTTTCTGCATTAATGTACATGAGAAAATTTCCATTCATGTAGGAAGCCTATTTAATTGTAGGCTTTCAGAACGCAGACCTTGCTGAATCTCACCAAAATAGACAAAGTGGTTAACTCCAATAATTACACAGGTTGCTTGATCATAGATTTACATAAAAGCATGATTTAAAACATTGACAGTACTTTGCAAGCAGACATGCAGGCAAATCTATTAGAAATTAAATCTAATTCATATGTGTGCAATCAATATACATTAAATTTATGATGACAGCAATCTGTAAAACAGTTTGCTCCAATTAAATTATGATTCTTGACTTTGTTGCATAGACCTTACCCAAAGCGAGAAAAACCTACTGCAAGTTAGTTGTCTGTTCCCAAGACAAAGCTGTTAATTGAAACTATCCTTCCAGGAAAATGAAGGCAGCAGCATTAAAGGAAGAAAAGACAGAAACCCTTTTCAGCCACTTTTTAAGAACAAGGCACAAACATCTGGAAAAATTCCTTTGCATTACTGCAAAATTAACATTGAATATCAATTATTCTTCACTAAAATTATAAAAATCCTTTTACACAGTTAAACTCACAGCTTATGAAAACTTGACCTGCGATACATCTTTAGCTATTTGAAAAACCCACCTTATTCTAAAGAGTGTTTCTTTTGCTATTCGTAGGCTATCTTGAAGAATAGGTAATACTTCATAAGTAACAGTGAAAAAAGCTTCTTGTTTGCCCAGATTAAAATTTATTTCCAAAATAAAAAAAAAGTTTCATTGGGGACATTAAGTCACTAAATTTATCTAAGTTAAAGACATCAACCGTTTGACTAACACAATGGTACTTGGCTTACACAAAAAGGCCTTAACATGATTTAATTGCCAGCTGAAAACTTGTGCTTTAACTCTTACAGAGAACTTTTGTACCTCAAATACAATTGTTAGAATCTCCAGGTGTTGCCTATAAGAGGAAGCATCTAGTAATTTCTTAAAATTGAGATCATTACTAGCATGGCTATAGCTAAGTTAACTTCCTATCAAGTCACATCAGAATTCCTTGACAAAATAGAGGCTCTTCAACCACTTCCAGTCAATCCAAAAAAGCATACAAACTCTAAGGCTACTGACCTTTGGCCGTTCTCAGCACAGTAAAATAGGAGATCAGGTGTTATTCATTTTTAGAAATACCATTCAGTCCTCCTTAAATACAAGGCCTTGCAATCCATCAATTTCTAACTGCTAATCTATAATCTATATCCTTTTTATGGTTCACCTCTATTTAAAACTGATCTATAATACACGTAAAACACTTCTGATATCACACACACACACAGAGGTTAGCTCTTAAAAACATACTGCAATGACAAAGATTTCCCATAATTCTGACTCTTACAGGTGTTTAACAACATTCACCAAGGTTTATTTGGTGTTACAGCTATTACTATATTGCCTTCAGGCAACATCATTTCAGGTCTGATTTGCATTTTAAAAATTCATTGTGCCTATTTCCAATTTCTGATCTAATCACTCCCTTTATATTTTTCCTCTTGTAATACTGAATCACAGTTATTTCCCACTTGAAAAAATTGTTGACCTGCACATAAGAAAATAAAAATTTTAGGACATCAGACAAAAGTCATAAAATACTTACCTTCCCATTCAAACTCATTGCTATTTTCTGAAGGAGTATCTAAATCATCCAAATCAATCTCTCCACTCTCATCCAAGTCATCAGACAAAACAGACTCTTCGCTGCGATCTAAAGTTAAACTAATATCTGGAGCCATTAGTTTCTTCCTCACTTTGGTTCCATTAACCTCTGTATTAAAAAAAAAAAGCAAAATTTATTTTAAAAGCTGGAGTTTAGATAAGCATATTGACAAGACAGAAGAGCACAGTGCTTTCTCAGCATGCAGCATAAGTTAAACAATGTATCTTTGAAAGAAGAATTATAACACAAGGTGAAAAGAACAGCACTTGGGAGAACTTGGAGCACAAAGTTCTCAAGTCCTTAAGGCTGAAGTTTACCTGATTGCATAAACACTATAATCACAGTGGTAGACCACCATGCTCCTTACAGGAGAAAAACCTGAAGAGCTGCCACCACCTAAGCAACTACCACCCATGCTCATTATAGCAGAGTACCACAAGCTGTTCTAGGTATTGTACTAAATAAGTCTTGCAAATAATGCAATAAATTCATGTCCCTAGCCCTTGATTTTCCTAGGTAATAACTTCACAGCCATCTTTGATGAAAGAAAACATAAAATATAAGCTGAGAGAACAGAGAGGTATATCCCTACTGGAACACGGTGATCCATTGTTGTGGCCCTCTGCCACACCACTATCTGTTGTTGCACTGCACTGGAGAGCACAGTACTCACTCCCATGTCTGGAATGTGCAGATGCACGGGTGAATCAGGCAGTCAGCCAGTCTTAGCCAGCTCCTTGTTGTCTGTCGAGCAAACAATGAAAGGACACCTCTAAGATGGGACGAGGGAGCTGAAGATTGATGAAGTAATGACCACGAGAGATGCCCCAAGATCCCAACGCATGCACAATGGGGGAATGACTGCTGTTAGCCACTATAGGTGGAAAAATACTGTTCAGCCTCTGTGTACACGCTGGTCACGCGTGCACTGATGCTGGAGCAGTTTCCACACCCCCTCCAGGAGAGCTGTATGTAGCCCGCTGTGGCAAAGAGAGGAGGCATTTGGTGTTTTGTAAGGTCGACCTGATGCACATCTTGATCCAGGGGATGCCCTGTGGAAGGCACTGGGACCTATCAACACCTCCCCTGAGCACCACCCTACATGCCTGCCTCCCGCTCGATGGTTTGTCTACCACCTTGGGATCTGTATGTATGTAGGGATGTTAGGTAACTAGGTGGGTTTACTTGACTAACATTGCTTTTGCTTATTAGCTGTGTATATGAGTGCTGTTCTTTGTGAAGTGGGAAACCTTCACGAACCTGGAACAAGGGTGGGGGGGAAGCCTGGCAGACAACAGCAAGGACAGAAAATTAAATAAACCATTAGGTGAATACACAGCATGCTTTGAGACAAGCCAAATACTTGCATACTTCAGAAAGCAGGGAATATGATAAAAAAAAAGATTGACCAAGCAATGGAAGTGCCATAACTAAAGCTTACGGACAAGCTCACATACATATAAAAAGATCCAAAAATTCTGTATTGTTTCCCCTCTGCTCATTCAGACAGGCAACATTCTTAGAAGGCCACAAGAGTCTGAAATTTGGAGTGAAACTAAGGTAGGCCCCAACTGACTCACGGAAGACAAAATATGAGCCAAGATTAAGACACATCAGGAAATGAATGCAATAATTTATTTTTTGTCCAGTATTACCTGGATAGGTCTGTTCATGTGAAGGATGAAAAGTCTCACATTTTATTCTAAAACCTTTTTCTTTCTAGTCAAGATGTTTATAATAACCTTCACATACAGAAATGTCATTCAGAATGCTGTTTCCTCAAGGCTGACTCAAAAATCCCAAACCCAACAACAACAAAAAACACCACGAAGAAAACAAATCCACATACAAAACCCATAACCCCCCTAAAACAAAATGGAGCTTTAAAACAACCCTTTACATAGAAAGTAGTTAGCTTGACTGAAGTGGAATCTTCTTACCAGCTTCACTTTCTGTCCCAGCTGCAGCCAATATATCGGACTCCACAGGATCATCCTCTGGCAGGGGCCTGGTGCACAAAGTGGAAACTACAGTTACAAAACTTTATGACATTCAAGCGACCATCTGTTAATGTGACAAATGCCAAAAATACTGGCTGCTACTAGTCTGTCATCTTTAAAACTTGTTATATTCTTGATAGAGAAAATCTGACATTAAATACATAACAGCAGTAGTTTAGTCACATTATTATAGAATGCCTCTGAGGTCAGTTTTTTAGTTTCTTTTGTAGGCCCAAGCATCACTTACACTCTTAACTGTTAAAAATTTTACACACAGTGTTGCTTAATGAAATACTTGGGCCTTCAGACACCGGCAGTAATACGTAAACCATGCAGCTGCAAAGATTACCATGGAAAAAGCTAAACTTACTTAAGCTTCTAGTGTTACTGAAGTGAAAAATTGTAATACAGGAATGCCACTTTTAACCTACACATGAAGCGATCCCTTTCCAGACCATAAAGGAACATGTCACAAAATCTTTTAAGACTACTATATTAATGGAAGCCACTGAGAATATTACAGTGTGTTAGTTCACCAGGAAGATAAAGAACTGGCCTATTCTGGATGTTATGCTTTTGATCAGAATTACTTTAAAAAGTTACAAACCTTGGAAAATCTTCATCTTGCCATTCTTCCTTAAACTCAACCCCTTCCATTCTCCAGCCAACTTGAATTGCTAGTAGAGACTCCTGATCAGGCAGAACCTCTTGTCTTCAGGACAGTGGGCTGAAGAGGAGCTGCAGGAATATAACAGAAGATGCTACTTCAATTCTGTTGGAATTCCCATATTTGCAACACATCCTTTCACTTATCACCATATTGAGGTATTACGCAGAACAAAAGACACCCCCAAAACAGAGTAAAGTTTCTGATTTGTTTCATTTTTCTTTATAGAAAACTGCTTATGAAATGTTTTATCATGAAATAATTTAGGCTAGAAGGGACTTCATGTAGTTCAATGCCCTGCTCAAGTGGGATCAACCTCCCAGTTAAAATAAGGCCCTGAGAAACCTAATTGTTCAGATTACACCCGCTGACTCTCAACTGCAAG
>JANIJG010022097.1:0-19765 GCA_024611175.1 Megaceryle torquata | reverse complement strand
GGATCAACCTCCCAGTTAAAATAAGGCCCTGAGAAACCTAATTGTTCAGATTACACCCGCTGACTCTCAACTGCAAGAAACGTGACAGCGCTCTAGATTCTATAGGAGATAGAGTAAGTGTTTATCTTGAGAAAAAACTGAGATGGTCAGATCTAAAATAGAGCCAAGTTCTTAAAAAAACAAACACACACACACAACAATCTCCTACATACTTTAAAAATAACTATTTCAGACAGTGTTTTCAGAGAACTCACCCTGTGATGTTTTTCAGTCTCACCCATCACCAGCACCAAGGAATCCTCAATAATGGAACGTAATAAACCATTCTGCTGATATACAAGTCCAAGCCAGCTGAAGCTCTTGGGTATGTTGGCTCTAAAGATTGGCAGAAACGGGTAAATTTATCAATGCAGATATTAAGAAAATCAACACTAATCAAAATAGAAAACAATGACATTTTTAAATACAAAGAGTACAAAGTTTGAATGCAATCATACTACTAATTAAGACAGTTTATTTTTTACACAGCTAAAACCAAAGCAAGTTAGACTTAATGTTCTGTAGGATTGCCTTTCATGACCAATCTCAGTGTCTCTTCTCCTGACTCAATTACAACCACAGACAGATTTTGAAGTGTCCTACAATGCTTAAAGCTACACAAGTTGATTAATTAAAAAAAACCACAAACTGCTTTGGTACTGTGGTGTGTGGTTTTACAAAGACAAGCTAAACACTACTGACCAAAATTTAAGCGTATTTTACTGACATTTCCCTGCTTTTCTCACTCAGAAAATGGAAATAAAATTTCTAGAAGGTAGCAATATAGTTCCTCCTATAGGTCAGACTCTCCTTGTCTGAACTGTTCAGACCCTGCACTGCTCACCTGGTGGCAGTATGTGCCTGTGCACAGTCTCCAAGAATTTGCCCCTAGCAATCGTCCTTTCTAACTAACACACTGTTTGCGTTAGTTTCTTGCTGCTTGAATCACATCTTTCCTCACAAAACACCCTCTGTTTCATTAACATGATTATATTCCCAGTATACAGTTTCTTCTCAGTACTAACCTGAAGAATGTTTGCAACGATGAATTTTAAATATTTTCTTGGAAGAACATATTTTGATCAGTAGTAACAATTACTATGTGCACAGTTCTTTATGCATTTATTTCAGGATACTGAGATGAAGCACGAGAAGTTTCACGAGGTACCCTATGCAGTCTGGAGAATACAGTGGTTACAACCAGTATGGAACAGACCATCTGATGCACATATGCAGTTCGCTATAAACACACACTAAATCTAAAAGAAAATCTAAACTGCATTATTCTTAAGGAACAGATAAAGTGAAGAATACTGACAGTCAAAAAAACACCACCACAAATAAACCCTATCAGCTGTGCTGGTGGTTGCAAGATGCTACTTTTGAGCTCACCTGCATTGCATTTACAATACAGTTCTCATAAGACAGTTTAAAGTAGGGGTTTGCTCCAAGACTTGAACAGTTTCCTCACCATGCTTTTTAAGAATACTGAACATAAACTAACATCTACTGTTTTTTAGATGTATATCATCTCAGTGCAGGAGCAATTCCTGCCTACACTTATTCTGTTCATTCTCATAAACTTGACAGAACAGGGAGAGAGTTTAAAAGTTACTCATGCTGTAATCTAAGACACTTAAGACACACATAAAAACACTTCCCATGTTACTTAACAATTCTCATCAGCAACCTCTCATTAAGGTAGATACAAAGGCAACCATTCGCTAAATACCATGTTGTACAATTGCTAACAGCTACAAGGCAAGTTCCAAGTTCAGCATCAGATAAGCCTGAATTCAGGTTTTCAGCATCCTACTTAACAGGCAGATTAAGTTTCGGACATTTTGACAAAAGTCTCATGTACGAAAGAACTATCATTTGTCAACTAGAACAATGAGAAATTAAGAAGGAAGTGTAATCTCAGGAGACTTAAGTGCTGACTTCAAAGTTAACTACTGAGTAATTTTACATTAATAATATAAATGCTTACAAAGCAGGGAAAAACATATCTGTTTATATAATCTAAAGCAGAGGTTAGAATAGTCTTCCTAGAGCTGCTGCAGTAGTGCTGATGTCTTCTCTTTTTACTATGCCTAAGTCTCTTTTTTAATTCAACTGTAAATCAAAGATCTAAAGGCTTACCTTGAAAAATGCTGTATATTGTAATATTGCAAGTATTTATTAGTCACGTAGAAGAAAAGCAATTACTTTCTACCTGATCCTAGCACTCCTCATGGCCAAGTCAAAAAAACATGGTTTCTGAGAACAGCATGCCTGATCAGTTTTGCTCTCCATTGCTCATTACTTTCCATTTCACTTAAAGAAACCAAATTGGAAGATTGGGAGCTATCTAAAGGTCAGAAAATTCAATACATCAAAGAACATCTCTATGCAGGCTTGCCACGTGATTCTGCTCTCTTACTGGAACCAGAGGAAGTTGGTGCTCCACAATGCCTTTCATATTTTTAAGCATCTCAGCAGGTAAATTACCTTTTTTTTTTTTTGTGTAATACTGTATCACAAGAGAACATACCACTAAAACCCTCTACGTTTCCACTACAGCTAAGGAATGGATTTTCACTTCCAGAATACCAGGTTATATCTACTTAGGTTTGCATGTGAAGAATATTAATGCTTCCACCAGAAGTCAAACAACAATGTTGTCGTCCTTTTTCCTGGAAGGAGAAAGGTTTTCAGAGTTCTCTTGCTAATACTGAGCTGCTTTAGTCAGCAGGTGCTGGAATACCAAATGAAACAGTATTAAGAGGCCTATTATAAAATTACCATCTTTAAAAATGTAGTTAACAGCTAAACAGAGACTCTAATCTGTCCCAGGTACTTAAAAAAAATGCATGAGATCATTTTATTTAGGAAGTTAAAGACTCCCTCGCAAAATTTTTTTTAGGTTTTTTCACCCGAGTTCTCAGAAGAATACACAAATAAATAGTATTTATCTATGCCATACAAAATCCTATATTCAGTCCTTGATGAGCATCTCAAGTAGAATAAACACAAAGTTTATTTTGCTACACAATTGCAATGAGATCACCATTGAACTCTGCACCTGGTCAGCAAAAAATAGCATCCCATTTCTATCTCAGAAGTCAAAGTCAGCTTTGAAAAAAAAAGTTATCCTTCTTTTCTACATTTTACCTTTGCACCTTCACCATTTCAGCAGAAACATTAAGGGAGTATTAGTTAAGTGAATTACAGGTTCCAGGTATTAAAAAGGTGTCTATAAGAATATTTTTCACATTTGATTTGACAGCAAGTCAGAAGTAGGGAGCAGAGATATTTTCTGGTATACATATCCACATGGTGCAGCTCACTATAAATTCTCAATGTTTTTATAACCCCACTGGCTTTTAAAATGTGGACACAGTAGCCACGACCCCAGGAAACACTTCCCAGATCTGAAGATAGATAACCAAACTATATCACTTGAAAGTCCTTACATTACCTGATTATGCTAACATCCATTAAAAACATGTCAATTCTCCATCAGTCAGCTACAAAAGAAAAACCTTTAAAAATACTTTTGCTTTCCTCTTTGAGGATACTACTTTAAACTCCACATTCAGAGCACCATCAGAATCTGCATTTCTGAATCACTGACACTCATTTAAAGGTAAATACTAACTTGTCAGACAACAAAAAGAACGGATATCCTACCTAAATACAATCAATATTCCTTTGTATGATTTACAAAAAGAATGGATATCCTGCCTAAAGAGAATCAATATTCATTTCTACAATCTAAATATGCAGACAAGTTAACCAGAAGTAATTAATTACTACTTAGCGTACCACTTTAGTAGCTGGAAATAAAAAGGAAGCAAAATAAATGGCAGTAGAAAGCCCCTCCAACTTCTGGCAACATACCTCCATACTGTGCGTTTACAAAAGCTACATCAGAACAAGTTATTCCATTCACACGCCTCACTCGTTATTCAGCCACCCAAGGGGAAAAAGAAACCAAACAAATAAAAAAAAGAGTCTCCGCAACTGAACCCCCAACCTCATTAGTGAAAATAATGGTGAAGTCTGTGCTGCCGTGCTGCGAGCAGCAACCTCGAGGGGCAGGAAAGAGATTTTCAAATGCAACATTTACGAGCTGAAAACTTCCCTCCACAGCTCGCGGCGCCAACGCCTGGCTCTGCAGAGGAAGCTGCAAGCCCGGCAGTGCGGGGCCGCACGACGAGCCCACTGCACTCCCCGCGGGGCCGCCCGGGTCCCCGGCCGGGGAGCACGCGCTGGGCCTGCAATGCCCCCGGCGCGGGCCAGCAGCAGCTCTGACGCCCAAAGCGCAGGCGAGCGCTGCCGCGGTAGGGCCCCGGCGCTCGACGGCTCCTGGCTAACCCTCGCCGCCCCTCCCGCACCGGCGGAAGGCCGGGTCGCTGCTCCGCGGCCACGGCCCCCGGGTCGTCGCTGCCGCCCCCTCCGCGGCCGTACCTGACGGGAGACGGACCGGACGGACCGCGGCCTCGCCCGCGCCGCCGCGGAAAAGCTCCGCTGAGTGCCCCTGCTCACCCGGAAGTGCACACGCCGCCGAAGCCACGTGACAGCCCCTCTCCTCCAGGCGCTGGAGCACTCACTCACATGCGTAAATGGCGCCCCTGCTGCTCGGCCCCTGGCGCGTGCGCACTCTCTCCTCGCACGCGCGCGAGGCGACCCCAACGCCCCCGTGAGGGCTGGTGGCGGCGGTGGCAGGGCTTGCCCTCGTCCTCGGGCCCGCGGAGCGCTGCCCGCCTCCCGGGAGCGTGGCTGGATGAGTCCTCCGGATGGCCTGGGCAGCCTTCCGCTGGAGGTAGTTAACGGCGCCGATAGCCCCCTCCCCCGCTGCGCGTCCGGCCACGGCAGCCGCTTGTCACAGGAGCGCTAACCGAGGGGTCGAGTCTTGGACCGCGATAAAAAGGACACAGAACGGAAAATATAAAGTCCACTCGCAGAGCTCTGTGTACTAGACAAGTGTGCTGTGCCTGACACTTCAGGTGCTCAGGAAAGTATGAGATCAATGTCAGAAAGGAGTGGATCCTCCTCCACGAGGAAAAAGAGAACGGGTAATACCAGTATTACATACTAGCAAGACAGCAGAAGCAGAGTTATTGAGCAGCCAGCATGAATCTCCACATCCGTTGAAGCTACAGCTCCAGCTATATAAGTATGGTGCCCAAAATACAGTCCTTCTTCGTGACATAATGTAGTGATATTATATATATCATATATATATATTATATATATATGCACAGTAGAAGCACAGGAGGTCAGATAAACCTCCTTTGCATCTTTTTCACATACCTGAGAATGGTAATGGTAGTCAACATTATTAGGAGGAGGAGATAGAGAAGGAAGGAAAGCGTTGGCTGTTTAGAACTTGCCACTAATGCATTGTGACAATACACAGACAGCTACTACTGTAATCATGTCTAATCACCCACAGCTCCTGTGTTGCCCAAAGGTGAATGATGCAACAGTAGCAACAAAGTTTGTTTTATTGTAGGGTACTGAAGAAACTTGGAATAAATGTGACAGGTGGAGAAGTGTAGAAAGAATGAAAAAGTGATAGAAGGGAGCATAAAATTAACGGAGGAAAACATAAGAAAGAAAAATAACACTAAAGAAGAACAGAAAGCACAGGCACCCCCAACCAGCAAAGATAAAATCTATGAATAACAGGGAAAAAAAAGGAATTATTAAGGTAGATTAATTAGACCATCAAAAATATATTTATAAAGAATGGTATCATACACACCAAATTGCCTGAGGCCTACAGGCATTACTGTAACATAAGTTTATCAGATAATAGTTACAAATGTAAATCAAGAGCCAGCTTAAGTATAAAGAAAGACTGTGTAACTACTGGTAGGATACATACAGTAAAACAGGGAAGGGAAACAGCAAAAGGGAAAAAAAACCTGCAACCTTTTTATGTCACTGTTCTTAGTTTGTGGAAATAAGAATGCTACAGAAAATGACCAAATACCCCATACTTCAGGAAATTCTATTTGCTTCCAGACGCACCAAACTTACTGTTGCTAGTGTATCTACTTGGAAACTTCCTATGCCTGTACACCCCAGCTTTTCAAAGTGAAGATCTGATTATGGAATTTTTGTGATCAGTTTGTAAGGTACTTGCCTAGCTATTAAAGGCTGAATTCACTGTATCTCTGAACAGTCAAAAATATTCCAGAATGAGGTCGGTCGAACTGAGCTCTAAAGATCGAGGATACCTGTGCTTCCTAGAGGGGCACATTACATTGCAGAAAAGAGAAGTGCCCTTTTATGGGCTGCTCACCTAACATGGATCAAAATTTATCTGCTAGTTTGATGCCTGAACACCCCTTATTTTGTCAGCAAATAAGTTTGCAAAGTGTTGGAATACAGATTTTTGAATCAGTGCTGCTCTATTTTCCTTTAGATAAATAGAAGATGAGATCAAATTATGCTGTGAGAACCATTACCCGTTAGATAATCTTCCTTGTCTTTCAACAGAGTAGTAATAAATAAAGGGCCACCATGACTTGTTAAGTGAAAAGTTTGAAAAATTTCCAGCAATATTTTAAGAAAAAGTCTCATATGAAATACTTTTAATGCTCTTAAATGTGCTTCGGTTGTTGGTAAACTCAAAACTATCTTCAAAATGCGCAAAAGTCACGTGCAGGACACCAACAAACTCATGTCATGCTCATCAGCAAAACTGTGCAAGTTCCCATCTCTTACACGGGGTGGCACAATAAAGCTGGAAATCTCTTAAGTGTTCATATGTAACCTAGAAAACAAGCAAACAAGAGGTCAGAGCCAACTACCAGGGAATGTTGAATAATGCTATTTTTAGACATCAGACAATTGCAAATATAAGCAGTTTCTCACATGAAAGCTTTACCAAAGAGAACAGACTTGAAGGAATGAATTTTGTCCTATACATGGGAAGAATCAACTGCTAGACAACTTCAGGTGTGACATAATTCACAATTAACCTTTTAATAGAAAGTAGTCTTCAAAAGCAGCAGAATACAAGGCATGTACCTTTTTTTGCATGGTTTTTCCCCATTTTACTTATTAGAAAAATATTTTCTAATAATCTAAAATTCTTTGGTGGAGTCCCCATCCCTGGAGGTATTTAAGGGTCATGTAGATGTAGTACTTAGGGATACAGGTTAGTCAAGGACCTGTCAGCATTAGGTTAATGATTGGGGTCAATGATCTTAAAGGTCTTTTCCAATCTGGGCAATTCTGTGGAAAAAACCCCAACAACTAGATTAAAAATGCCACCCTCCCCACCCCCAAGTGGTTCAAACAACAGCTCAGAAATGTTGGAATTTTAAAACATCACTTGAAAGCCTGGCCCTGTGGGGTTGAATGTAGAGACTGCATTTGTATAGAATGCCTCCTTGCCTTTTTCCCTATACAGAAAATACGACTACTGGGGCTTTCCAACTTTCTTTTGCCCCTTTTTGATGATAAGGTCTTTGGGCTGTAGTTCACCTCTGGTTTTGTAGTCTGTGCACATACTCTGGCTCCTGTTTTAGACACCTGTGATAGAAACTGACAAGCACAACTCCATATTATTGAGTAGTAGCTTTCAGATATGTGGATGGGAAGTAGCTAGTGTGTAATATTTTACCTCACTCTGATATTCCTGTCAGGTACCTCATCACCTCTTTAAAGCCATTCTATTGTAATCAGTTGTCACGCTACTGTAGCTAGCTGAGTTTCATAGTTGCATCCTCTTTGTGTATCATGGGGTAAATTATTGGTCAGAAAATGACCCTCACCACAGCCCTTCTGTGTCCCTTTGTACTTTCTCCCAGACCTCCCTGAGCTCCTTCAGATACAACACATCTACTGTAGTAGACTAGTTCTTCTTGAGCAGACTTGCACTTCACATCTCCTAGCACTCCTCCCTGACCATTTTTCTATCTCTGAACAAATACCTTGTTGTTGAAAAGAAGTCAAGGACTAAGTCAGGGCTAAGTGAATAATCCTTTGTTTGGAATTCAGCAAGAAAAGTACAAAAATACAAAGAATGTGCATAACAGTTAAACCAATCCCCAGATCTTTGCCATTTCAAGGACATAACGTACGTTACCTACGTACACAAGAAAGTCTATTCATCCCCTGTGTGTATGATTTTCAGGGGTTTTAAATATATTTTTTCTATCAGAGAGCATCACAGTTTTTTGCATACAAACAGCCATACCGGCATGAGACAAAACAAAAGCCAACTTGTTAGCCATGAGAATCTTCACGTCTGTGTTTGTTTATAGGGGTGTGTGTGATATAATGATTATATTGTTTACATAAGTTATTGATGTTCTTCATTAGTATTTAAATAAGATTTCTGTATCTGCAAGTGAAAGGTACTAAATATTTTTCTATTAATATCTTATTTGCTAACTACTATGCCCTCAAGAAACATATATGTTAATCCTAAATTTCATTTCAGTTGAAAACTGAGGGACCCAATACCTATGGAAATAAAGTGGAAGATTAAAAGCAATGGGAGATCTCTTGCATCTTCCTCTTCCAGATAAACACCATCAGAGAACTTCGGTGCACCAGTAGAATTGCAGACAGATGTGGCTGCATACTGTTAACACATAGTCCTTAATTTCTACTAGAAAGTCTGCCTATCTCAGAAAAAGGCAATAGTTACACATGAGTACAGGTAAGTTCTGTTTTCTAAGGTTACGTTCTGCACAGACATTTTTGACATGGTAAACATTCTTATCTTACTGTGCCTTGTAAAAAAAATGTGCGATCTTTGCCATTTGCAGTATCAGCTTTATTTTTACCATGATGCTATGTTAACAGTGTCATTTTTATTATATTTTTGGTCCAAAACAAATATCAAGCATGGATAAATCACACTAGAAAAATATTTATGCATAATCAAAAACTCTGAAACTTCCTTCATATGAAACTGTTGAGTTCTCAATTTGTATTTGCGTGTTCTGATGGTCAGGCTGTTACTCATAGTTGCATGCAGTATGAATTCAGTGATACTTGGTTCAGCTCACTTTTTACAGTTTCTGAAAAAAACATGAAGTACCCTGTTACATGGACAGAAGATATCTTTGCTGGTTGAGCTTGAGGGGAAAACTGGGTACAATTATATATTCTTTTAATTATTCATGACTTGGGTCTGAAGTGAATGTGTATACATTTTTCACTTATTCACTTTATAAAATTCAAAACTAAGCCCAGAAGCAGTTTTATTCTTGGCAGCGTGACAAGTTTCCCTTCCTCAACAAACCAGTCAAAGGAATTGTTCCTCAGAGAGTTTGTCATCCTCATGTATCCCAGAGAGTTGGGAGGAAAGCTGGCATTCATTACACCCCCCATCACACATATGTGTGTACACTCCCTCCCTCTATCTTTCTTCCTCCCTGACTGTGACAACAAGCCCATCTCAGAGGACTGTGGCTATATCTAGCATGTGGTTTCATTTGTGTAGCTGATTTGCAGTTCATTAATCTAGAAAGCATTGCCCAATTCTGGTAAGGACAACGTATCCATCCATATTCTGCTTTTTCTGCCTCTTATCCCTAGTGCAACACACACTTTAGAGAGAAGGAATTTGCTCTCTTTTCCAGAACAACTACAACAAAAGCAGCTCAGGAGCCAAAGCTGATGTAAACATACATTAGGAAATTGTTTTGATCTGGCCTGTAAGGCTGCTGGCAACACACTGTGCTTCCTTGGGAGACATGCAAATTTATGGGACACGACATGATTAAGGCAATGCATACAGAAGAAGTAATTGTCCCTCGGCATGAGAATGATGTCAAGAACCAACGATTCTTTACATTCTTGGCAGTGCAGGTAGGATCAGGAAATTAGGAGCCTCATGCAGATTCATTATAATTTAGGGGTTGGGTATTTTTTAAAATTATGTCTTTCTAGCTTTTATGGTTGTATTACTATTAGTTGTTTGTCTTGTGAGGGAACCTAAGGACAATAGTCAATTTGTAGTCTTCAAAATGTAACTCTGTATCTGCTGGTATTATGATAGTTTATGATAGCTTGTTGAGTCTGGAGATTAATAACAGAGAAAAAGATGAGTTAAAATAATGCCACAGGGAGGCAGCAGCTTCTGCTATTCACTCACTTTGAAATTTAATTATCAGAGACACTGACACTCTTTGTTGACAGATATGTGTTCAGAACTCGTCCACACACCTGAGTGAAGTCAGAGTCATCTTGTGCCAGGGTTAATGAGAAATTACTGGTCACTACCTGGAAATTTTGGCCTAAGAATGGCTAAACTTAGGGTGAAAGACTGTATCATATTACTATTATATTACTGTAATACTATAATAATACATGATCTTACTATCATATCCTATTACTACTCCCCCGAGTCAGCCTAGCAAATAGCTAACTGTAATATCTTAATTAACCATGTGCTAGAATCAACCTTATTCTCCCTTGCAAGCTGTACACATTGCTAATTACATTAGATAAGCACATGAGCACAAGGGAAGCAGGCATTAGTGCTATGGTGGGGCATTTAGGTTTCCCACTGTACTGCATAGCAAGGCAAGTCTGGTGGCACTAGGGTTATGTTGTTGAAATGGCACCCTTAAATTTAATAAAGTAATCTTTAATAAAATAAATCTTGGTATGTTGGAGAACACTACCCTTCCAACCTGGAGAAAAGAGGCACAATAGACAAAGGAGGCTGCTTTTGCATTCCTTCCCTTGTTAAGTTTGACAAAGGAAGAAACTAGCAGGAAAAGCACAAAGCGTGGAGCTCTGGAAGCTGTCATCTTTCATATGCCTACTATACAGAGAGCCTCTGACCACATGTTCTGCTGCTTTGTGTGCTCATGAGCCCAAGTGTCAATATAGCCTCACTGTGCTAGGTGCACAGTGAGGGGAAAAAGAAAGTGTAGTTGGAGTGTGTTGTATTCTGGCTGTGCACAGCTGGCATATGATTCATCAGGGACTTGTACCATCTGGTACAGATGAAAGTCCATCATGTTACACGCTGTCTTTATCAGAAATAGGGACTTGGAAGAACATTAAAAAGCTATGATGAGTTTGATGGTACAAATTTAACTTTTGAACTACAAACCTTATCTGAAGAGGCTGACCACTTCAAAAAATCACGTTCTCTAGTTTGTCCAATGCATAGTTGATAAACACTTGATTTTCTAGGTTCTGCTAGTTGGAAAAAAATTTTTAAAGTGTGTAATTTCTTGTGTATTTTTAGACCTAAGAAAATATAGTCCCAAAGTCCTAGCTCTAAAGAGCTAAAATGCTTCAAATTTGTGGGTTTATTTCCATCTCTTTCCATCAGTACACAATTCCTTTGACATTTCCTCCACTGGTGGCTGTCATGTCATTCTTTAAAATAATTTCTGGTTCTCTGTTGCTTTATTTATTAAATGCAAGTTTTTGAGGTAATTCCCATCTAAGCTTTTTCTGTCAGGCCCTTCATCTCTAAGCTTTTATTTAGTTAGAATGCTTAGATTTTATCCTAGCCATTAATTCTGATTTTCAAACAGTATTTTTTGATGCTCAGCTAAATTAAATCTTTTTTTTTTTTTTTTTTTTTTCAATTAGTGTTAAATTAATCCATAATGGAAGGTAGATAGCAGAGATGAATTCTTTTTGATTTTGACAGATACCCTCATTGGGTTTAATGTTTTGTATAATATCTCCTTAAGTGAGCAAAGAGTTTGCCTTGATGACTTCCTTCCCTCACACCTAGGCTGCTGGCCGCACAGAAATGAAATCTTTGATTATGGGGAAAACTTAACTCATTTTAGATTTCTGAATTCTAAAAGGGACTGTTGTTGACCCTGATTATATTAAGAAACATTTTTATCTGGCACTTGATAGCCAATGGTGGCTAAAACTCCACAGACTGTAACATACAACACTTATCACAAAAAGAAAAACCAACCAAACAAAATTTTATTTCAACCAGTGGAAGTGAAGAGACAGAAATCTCCAGTAAGCAGACTAGGGGAGAGAAGGAGGCTGGAAATGGGGTAACAAGACCAGTCATCTCAGGATCAACTCCTGGATCAACAAGAGTTGGGTCTGAATATTCCTTGGTATATTAGGACTTTGTCAATCAGACTGATTAAAATAAAAGGAAGCAAACACACTGGTATTTACGTTGGGCTCATTTAAGCATTTGTCTGTAGACACATAAGCGCCTAAAGTGCTTTAATTTGAGGTACCTGATTCTGAGCAGACCTTCAGTTCTGACGTATAATTGAACTCAGCTTGACTTTTTCCGATGATTAAATGCTTACTCTTGTCTGCTCTGAGTCCTCAGACACTTCCATTCCAAGACATTAAATAAATAAATAAATAAGCAGGGGCATGGGTGTAATATTTCATTTATTCTGGCATAGGACATCACTTATAATTAAGTGATTGGTTTAAGCTAAAACATCTTTTCCTGTCTGATTAGGCCTAGCTGACTTCAGTGACAGTTTTGTTTGAAGTAGTATTGTGTTGAGAATTACTGTGATTCAAGAATAGATAAAAAAATTTCTTCTTGGCCAAGGTCATGAAGTCTAAGGTGTGGTTCCTTATTACCCAAACTCATAAACAAACTGCATGGACTATAAATTCTTCTGAGCAAGGATGGCATTAAGTTGTTAGTTTTGCACAGTGAGGTTTTATTTGGAGCTACTTAATGTTACTATAGTAGAAATCAACACTACTAATCAATAGATTTAGGGATCATTCAAATTCAGTGTTAAAGATATTTGTTCACCTGTATATGAACCTCACAAATGAGGAATACTCGCAAGTCACTGAAACTCCTGTGAATATCCTCCTAAATATTTAAGCCTTTCAATTTATTTTATGTTGAGCTGAATGTGTGAGCTCTGCAATGATTATTGAGATCTCTGAGAATGCATTTGTGTCCCTCAAATACTGCTGCCTTATAAAGTTTGCACTTAAATGCTTCCAGAGACCTAATTATTATTTGTGGGTATAAACCTTTACTTTCACAGACATACCTGTGGATCCCAAGCTCAATAGGAATAGGGGAGATAAGGAACAGAGATACAGGCACAGCATTTTTTCAGCCAAGTGATCACATAGGAAATTAAATCAGTCCTATTTGTTATCTGGAACATTGGGAAGGAGGAGATTTTTCCCTGAAAACAGAACTGAAAATTATTTGCATCACTGCTATTCACTCTGGGTAAGCAAAAATCAATAGGTGGATTTTGGTCAAATTCATGGTCAAATAAAATGTGAAAAGCATTGTCATGCATGGCAATTTGGGCAATCGTAGGCATCATAAGAAAATTAGAAGGCAGTAATAGACATGTCTGTTGGGTTCCACAGTCTACAGTTTATCCCCCAAGCATGCAAAAAATTTAAGAAAACCAGAAAGAACCTTCTACAGTGGAGCAATCTAGAATACTGCCCTCAATTTCCAGTGCATTTACAAACTGCTATTACTAAATATGACTCATCAAGATTAAAAAAGAAAAATAATGTAGTCACATCTGTTGTCAAGTCACTATTTAATGTTACTTTTTGTATTTGCTGTGATAAGCACTAAAATTTGCACACTCCTTGATAAATCATTGTTTAGAAATGTCTAGAATGTCCAGTAAATGGCTTGAAATTGCCACAACATAATAAATGGTTATTTGATAATGAATGAAATTGTTTGAAAATACTGTTAAAATGTCAAGTTTTAACACATAGAACATTAGTCAAAAGGAGTGCAAACATGGAAACCGTAGTGACACTATAAATATACCACAACAAATGCATTTATTTGTACAGGGCAAATAGTAGGTGCTGTATACAAACCAATATAAATTGATATATGAAGTTAATTTCCATCCGTAAAAGTAATTGCATTGGTTTAACTTATTTAACTCTCCTTACAATAATATTTATAGCAGAGCAAGAAAGTAAAGAAATAAATGATGATAAATAGATAAAATACATAGGAAATGGGAATTGTTTTCCAGTTTAATTACACTGTCACATAAAATTACCATGGAAATACACTATGCCGACAAGAATAATACATTAGAATCCCATTATGCTGTGCAGAGTTGGGTAGCTTTTGTTGCTGTTCATTCCATACATAGCTTTTCATCTTTTCAAATATCATGAAAACTTAAACTTTGTAAAAAAAAACAGTGGTGCAAAAAGGACAATATAGGCTGTGCCAGTTAATGGCTAGCCTGTATCAAGAAGCTGGGAAGCAAGACTGTCATACTTTTTTTTTTTTTTTTCTTCCTCAGACACAGCTCTCTAACTGGAGAGTTTTTATGTGGCCATCACCTTTATATAACACGCTCAAATATTGTGGTGATGGGACACTATTATAACTACAGAAAGTACAGGAATAAAACAAAACATTATCATAGAAAAGCATTTATTTTCTTCTTTCAATCCAGATATTTCTGGTCTCAAACTGAAGTTCATCTTACAGTTTCTTTTCATGATGAACAGCATTAATGTATGTGTCATTTTTTTATCCTTCTGCTACCTCTGTCTTGGTCTGAACGCAAAACGACAGCCTTACCAGAGGCAGAAACATGCATGTTTTCTCTGAAGGGGACTTGTGTTTTCTCCTTCTCACTTTATTCAAAGCAGTTGAAGCTTGATAGTTATCTGCTTAGAACATATGTAAAGAACACTGTAATGCTGCAATTAGTGCTAATAATATGGTGCATTATTTTGAACTCTCATTTATATCACAAATCTTAATGTGTTTTTGAATTTGCAAATTCCAAAGCTGTATGATTAAGTAGAAGCTGGTGCTTTACTTAATTAAATATATATATATATATAAATTCAGTATTACTCTTCAGAGTTCTAGTAAAAAATCTGGAAAATTATTCTTTGGAGACCTCAAATTCAGGGAAAAAATTAATATAATTTTCATTGTTTTTTAAGATATTATTTTTAAACCTGCTTTATAAATCTTCTAGCATCTCATTGATAAGATTTGATCAATGAGGATAAGCAATACTCAGAATAGAGAGGAAATCTGTGGAATATGAAAAATCTGTAACTAGAATACCATGTACAAACTGAAACCCTGCAATGTAAGGCAACTTCGTATGTGTAAGATGAGATTTAGGTCAAAGATATTCCTAGTACTTGTCACAGTTGTATAAATTAAATGAATGGACTTGCTCCAAAACTTTATTCCAGCTCTTTAAAATTCTGTGTATGCTGCAAAAGTGATTTTTTTTAAGCTGTCTATTTCTATAAAAGGATGGCTGTAACTAAAGAAAGCTATCATTAGACTTTGGATGGGATCATTTATTATACTCCAGAATGGCCTGTTATTTACAGTGCTTATTAAAAAAAATGGAACGTGAAGTGCATTCAGATTTCACCAAAGTTATAATACTGTTAACTTGCTTTCTAATAGTAGCAAACAATGCTTTGGCTCACAAAAATGATTTCTATATATATGAGCATTTCAAAAGGAGAAAAATTGAAAACATCATCTGAATGTTTATGCAAATCAGACACAAGCACCTTAATTCTCTTCTTGTTATTTCCTGATCTTAACCCACAGTACCTTTGGTGACACACGTACAGTTACATTTTCTATTTGGTGGGTGTTTTTTTTTTTTAAAGGGGCCTCTGATTTTAGCAGTTCAAAAACTAGATAAATACTAAACTTTATATATATAGCCTCTAGACTGCACTAAGAACTATTGCTTCAGTAGACCAGATATCCACCTCAGAAGCATTTTCAGAACCTGAGACACAAAACACGACAGCCATAACTCTCTCTCGTTAAAGATCTTGAGAATCATCTGCTACAATTGTGTAGACACAATAGAGTTTTAGAGTTTAGACACTATCATTATGAAGACATATAAGGAAATACATAAATAAACTTCTAAGGAACATTTATTTTAGGCTTTGCCCTTTATAAATTGTGCCACTATAATTTTTGCTTGGAAAGTTGGGATTAAACAAATTCAAAATAAAACTACCAGAATCAAATCTCATTTGTTTTCAGCAAGAACCAGAAACTTAGCTTTGATGGCTTTAATTTGGATATTCTTTGTGAGATTTGCTTTATTGTAAAAGTTCCAGGCAATAGTAAAGGTAATATCAATCTAAGAAAAGAAAAGCTTAGAGATAATTGAGTTATGAAAGGACAGCTCAGAACTGAATAATGTAATAAATTACTTTCTTCATACAATTAAAGTAGTTTAAAATCTTTGAAATTTTATCTTTCTATAAAAGAGGAAGAAAATGCAGAGTCTTTGCAGCAAAGCTTTCAGCCTTAAGGCTGATGCATACTTTTACACACTTTTTCGGGATGAAGTACTGTTGAAGCTGAGAATGATAATTAACATTACAAGTATTACAGTAATAAGTAACAATGTTTGTTACTAACACAACACCAGTTAAAAAGAGAACTAGTTATGCCCATCAAATTGAGTTATTTCTATTTTGCTTCATGCAAGATAATGTTTAATGACAAAACTGTGCAGAAATACTCCACAATAATGTATTTAATTCAGAGTTGCCCTGTAGGGTCATTTGCACTTCCTTCCTCCTTAATTATGGCTTCTTGGACTCCAGTCTGCTCTCACTAGAGTCAATAGAAAGACAACAGGACCAGAATTCAGGCCCTTTGACCACTCATGAGATGCTGAGAATCACTAACTTCTGGGAGTAAACTGAGGTTTCTCTTGAAATTCCTGTAGTGGCAATTTTGTGCCTTTTCAATTGAGCACTTGTTACACCTTGAGGTAACAAATAATGCTTATCTTTAAAAGCATTTTCAACGTTCTGCATTTATCACCCTCATATGGCAGGGTATTAATGGTTCTTTGCATCATATTTTACATGTTCATACCTTCAGCAAGGGCATAAAGACCCTCTTTTATATCTGAACATACTCCTCAAAACACAAAGGTAAAAATCTATTTGTCTTGCTAGAAAATTAAACTACATTTGTATAGAATCAAGAATTCCTTAAAAGAGAAGGCTCTGTGGGGGTGGTTATGTTTGGGGGTTTTTTTGTTTTGAAAAATCAGGAAATCCTTAAATCACAAGTATCACCACAATAACAAACAAACAAAACATATCTTCAGGAGTCAGATACAGAGGTGAGTCTCTAAAATTGAGGAACTTGTTCCTGAAACAATCCCTCCAAATTGTCATTGAAGCAGAATATGGAATTCCTATGTTTTTCCAGTGTGTACCAAAACTTGTACTCAGATTTCCAGGCTTGTCTGTCCTGGACTTGAAATGTTTTTATGAAACCTAGGAGAAAAAGAAAAGAGCCAAGTGAGTCAAAATGTCTGTCAGTTATTGTGGTTAGTGTGTACAAACTGAGAGGTTTGTACCACTGTTGCCAGTGTCAGCCATAATTTGGGACATCAGTTTGTTAAATACACCCAAAATAGTCCCATATAAAGGCTTCAATTCAATAGAATACTTTATGGAGTAATCCAGTTAGGAGAAGGGCCATTGCTGTGCTTTAAGGTCACTGGCTATGAGTACCTTGCTGAATCAAGGCCAACACAGTTATATGTGATTTGCTGTGAAGCCTGTACAAGTCATGTCCATTGTGCTATGGCTGAGGGTTTCTGGTCTTCACCTTCTGTAAAGTCTACAGCTTCCCTTTGCCACAGGTTGCCAAGGCGTGTTGTGCCTATAATATTGTCTTCTGATTTGTCAGCCATCCATTGATTAAGATATAGATGACCCATATGCTAGTGAACTAAGAGGTAAAGTGGATTTTTGGGCAAGTTCAACTGCGAGGAATTTTCCAAGTGCTAGCTCGGATTTTCCTTTGAACTTCATTAGCCATAAATATGGATTATTTCTGTAGGTCCTGTATATGGAGAATTCAATCTGCTTTAAAGGTTCAGCAGAAAAATATGAACATAATTACTTCCCAGCCAGCTAAATGGGTCACTTTAGGAGAGACATTTTGATCATGTGACTTAGTCAAGTGCAGAAAAATTTAAATACCTCCATCCCTGTATGCTTGAAACTTCTACCATTATATAAATATATACATACATGCATATTTACATAATATACACATATACAAAATACTGCACATTTTGACAGCTTCACTAGGTCATTCTGTTTGAATAGCAAAGCAGCAAACAGCTTCCTAAACAACAGGATAATCCAATTGCATTGCTAAAGCCTAAAATTAATTTAGTGTTTCCTACTATTTGTGAATAACTATTATCTGAAATTATTAATTTATGAATATTACTGAGCAGGTGACCACCTCTGTGCTTAATAGGAACTAGCAATTAGTGTATGTAAATCGACTAAGACGGCAGCATCTCAGTTGCTGTTCTGCATAGAGGAATAGTTAATTTGTAGGAATACATGTTTCCAGCCCAGATTTTAAAAAGTCACGTTTTCCACTGCTGAAAACCTCAATACCTATAATATTTGTTGTGCATTTTATGATTATTCTTAATGCCCTTGCAAACACGTGTAATAAAATGCTAACAAAGCATCATCCATTACTTAATTATGTTTATCTAGATGGGGAAAGTTGAGGTGGGGGAAGCCTGTGGTAAAAAATACCGTTTCCCATTTGGCAAACACAGACAAAATTTACAGCTTAATTATTCCTTGTAGTGCTGTAGAGAGATTTTCCCATTAATCATACTCCGGTCCAGAGCTGATGTATTAAGAAAAAAAATTAAAGTTGTGGAATTTCTAATTTAAAAAAAAAATTTTTTTGTAGTGAGGTTTAAAAAGTATGTTGACTGCCAATTAAATCAACTTCCCCTCCAGTAGAGGATTTAAATGTTTGTGAGACTTCATCAGGAGCTACACAGGGAGCTTTTCTGACAGTGATGAAACACCTTCTATAAGGCAAGACAAATACCTCAGAAAATAATGTTATAGTTGCCTTCAGAAACTTTGCCTATGGAAAATATCAGAATAATTAATCTTAATTAATAAAAATACTCCTATGTTTCAGCAACAAAGTGCAAGAAAAATAGAGGTCACTTCTGGAAACCTTTATTCATGAGAGTGTCCCATTGAATTCCAAAAGATCACTTGTGTGCACAGTGACACCCATGGGATTAAAGACTGCAGTTTATCTCTAGATGTGGTTTTTAGTGCTTCATGAGATCTTTTAAATTTGAAATCTTTAAGCAGTGTTTTCTCAAAGACAAATCTGTGCCAATAACCACGGGACCACTAGATGTTAAAAGCAAAATTGGAAATTGTGTCTTACAACACACCTGACTATTCTTCAAAGATACTTTAGGAAGTGCTCACTGGGAAAAAACATCGACCAAACTTCATAGTGTATTCTTCAGCACTAGCTAGAGAAAAGTATTCATTGCAGTAAATACTTCATGTTAAAATCAGTCACATCGAACTTGTACAGTAACCCATGAAAATATCTCCTTTAAATGCTGACGCTTACCATCTTCATGGTCATAAGATAAATTTGTACATCAGTTAGCTGCACTTGCAATGGACAGGTTGACAAGGCATTGTTTGGTCTATGTGTCTTGGCTCTAGCCAGCTGTGATATGATTAACTTCTGTGTTAAGTAGCTAATAAGTGTCTGTCTGCTAACTATTTGGAAGTATATACTATGAAGAGTTACTGAGTTCTGTTCCTCCCAGAGTACCTTCCAAACTTGGCACAAAGCCTGCCTCTGCTTGCAGCCCTCGCGCTTCCTCCAGGATTCTGCTTTGACATCACTGATGCTGGTGTGTCTGTGCCAGTCTCAGCAAAAAGGCCT
>JANIJG010022096.1:0-24803 GCA_024611175.1 Megaceryle torquata | reverse complement strand
ACCCCCTCAGGGGACCCCCCCCCCCCCCCCCCCACCCCCGCCCCGCCCGGAGCGACAACCCGCCGCCCTGAACGGCGGGTGCCCGCGCGCCCCCCCGAGCCAGCAGGGCCACCCCCTCCCCCGCCCGGAACTGGGGCGACCCCGGCGCCTGATGAGGAGAGACCGAAATTAGAGCACAGGGACATAGAGCCAGTGGCAAACAAGTGGCAATATTGAGCTCAGAGACACTACCAGCAGAGACAGGAGCAAACGGCACATATGATATAACCATACAGTAAGCGAACGGGACTCGTATATGGGACTGATTAGAGGTTGGGGTTTTTTTTTTCTTTTTCTTTCTTTTTAATTTTTCTCTTTAATACGTTGAACTTGCCCAGACTGGTCCAGTACGACATCTCAAACCTTAGGGGGATGCAGAGCATGAAAACGCCCCCGGAGCGGGGCTGTGGGGTTGCTCCCGCCACGCTCCCAAAGCTGCGGGAAGGGACGTCAGGCACAGGGGCCGGTGCCGCCGGCGTCATGGCCGGGCAGCTCCACGGCACACGCCAGCGCCGCTGCGACGTGGGAATGGCTCAGAGAAAGCGGGGCCCGAGGTGTGTGGGAGGGTTCGCTGCAGGGGACGGGATTTCTTGCGGCTGCGTTGCCGGCTGGGTGCCCAGCTCCATCCCCGGCATCGCAGAGGATGGAGCTCGCCCGGCTGCGCTGCCGACGGCCGTGGTGTGGCTCAGCCGAAAGCTGCACCAGGCCATGAGTAAACACCCTGTGCCAGCACAGCCGCAGCTCCTGCCACTGGTGACCGGTGCCAGGGAGCCCTCTGCCCAGCCCTGCTGCCTGCCAAGGCCGGCGGGCCCAAGCCCACCCAGCGGCGGTGGCTGCGGCGGGGTCTGGCAGCAGCTCTCCGCCCATGCAAGAGGGCCCCTCCGGTGCTGGGGATGGTGGTGACCCCCACCCTCACCTCAGCATCCCCATGGGGAGAGGAGTGTGCGGAGAGAGGGGTAGCAGGGCCCAGGTGCATGTGGGGGATCACCCTGGCCATGGTAACGTGCCCCTCAGCTTCTCGGGACTAGGGACCTGTGCAGGAGTCATCCGGCCCCACAGAAGGCCAGTCACCCCTCGCACGTGGCCAGGGGATCTGCCCCGTGGTAAAGCCCCCCAGAGCCCATGCCTGGAGGGCTGTACCCTTCCTGCACCCCGAAGGGAGGGGAGGGGGACAGGGGACGCTGCGGTGGGAAGGGCTGCCTGGCAAGAGCTGCTGGGGCGGCTCCCCCGTGGCGGGGGCACTGGTAGACCTGCTACACAGACGGGGCAGCTCCCGCCACTCACGAGGATTCGATTCCTTCACAGCTCCTGGGGATGAGTGTGGTCAGGGGGGAGGTGGCTCCAGCAGGGCATGCCCCTGTGCCCCGCTCAGCCCTGCGGTGAGCCACAGGATCCCCACAGCCGAGCAGATTTTCATGCTGTCTCCAGGAATTGATATCAGCGTGGACCAGTCTAACATCTCGCAGGTTTTTTTTTTTTTCTACTGGCTACTGGAATGCGCTCGTTTGGCTTAGGGGTCCTCGATGTCGAGAAACTCTTGCTTGGGGGGGGCCATGCCACGGTACCAGGCGCACGAGCCGTCGCTCCTCTTGATGCAAGCGTAGTGCTTCGCCTGCCGCCCATCCACGTTGTTCTTCTCCATCGCCCAGTCTGTCCAGAGACACTCATCCGAGGACGAGACGAAGCAGGGGATGGAGACGCAGCGTGAGATCTGTGCAGACAGAGACCATCACTGACCACCCTGAGGGGGATGCTGGGGTGGGAGGCAGCAGCATGGGGCAACTGGGGCTGGTGGTCTTCCACAGCTCTGCTTTGCCCACCACCCCCCAGCTCTGGAGCAGGGATGCCAGGCTGCCCCCTCCATGCAGGGCACAGCGGGGAAGTGACCCTAAGGCGGAGAGACTGAGGGAAACCCTGGGCACGGGTCCCAGGACCAACCTCAGTTCCCAGCCAGAGAGAGCCAGAGTCTCACCCACCCTTCCTATATCCCCAGCTCCGTGCGAGTGTCACCCGAGAAGGACAGGGAAGAACATCTTGCTGCAGAGCCCGTGCCAGCCTCAGGGCCGCAGACCCCGCTGTCCCGCGGCACAGCCCGGCTGCTCACCTTGCACTCGCAGCCCATCTGGTACCGCTGGTTTAAGCTCTTCTTCTGGGTCGGGCTCAGTGAGTCCCAGGTGGAAACCAAGTCACAGAGTGTGATGTGCATCTTGCCATTGCCCTCTGACTTGCCTGAGGAGAGGCCGACAGACCGCTCAGAAGGTCCCCCCTGGCACCCGACGCTGACTGGGGGCCTCTGGGGCTCAGCCCAACCCAGAGGTCTGGAGGCTGCTGCCATCCAGCCCACCTCGCCACGCACTGTCCCCAGGGAGCGGAGGCTTGTCCCCTGCCACAGCCCCGGGCTGCTGAGTGTGGCCAGGACACAGCCTGGGGGTCCACTGAGGGCTGGTGGTGGGAGCGGGGGTGGGGGCCATGCCCGGGGAGTGGGCACACGTGTCACCACGTGTCACAGGTGTCAGCAGCAGGGCCAGCACTGCCACCAAGAGCCCTCTGCCGCAGCTGCCCACCTGCAATGAGATACTCCTTCTTCCCGCCGGTGTCCAGCAGCCGGCCGCACACGGCGGTGGACGGGGCCGTGTAGATGAACTCTATGTCCTTGTCGGGGCCCTTGAACATCTGGAGACAAGGAGCAGGAGTGAGTGGCCGGCATGGAGGCCAACCCGTCCTCCCCGGCCTCCCGCCCCGACCTGCCCTGTTACCTTGATCTGCTTGATTTCATACTGGATTCGTTTGATTGGATTCCCATATATATCATTCCCTGAATCCACCTCTTTCGCAGAGACAGCCTTTGCTCGGATCACTGCAATACAGAGAGGGGTCGAGGTCAGCAGGGGTGGCTGGGGAACAGGGGTGCTGCCATGGCACAGGGTACTGCCCTGGAGGGTGGAGCTCCCACCGTCACATGGGGCTGGCTGCCTGTGCTGCTCACAGCGAACTCCGAACTCTGCTGCCCTCCCCACAGACACCCAGCAGCCCACAGAGCTGGCTGTCACATGCTGTCCCCAAAGGGACAGAGCTCTGGCATGCATGGGATGGTGACAGGCAGCACTGCAACAGCACCCTCACAGCAGGTGATAAGGAAAGGTCAGCCCAGGATTGCTCGGCCCCATCACCACCAGCCGTGCTGGACTGGTCGCCCTTGGCCAGCACTGGTTTGGTCTCTGCGCAGATGCTGCCAGATTTATGGGCTCAGGTTGACCCTGCCCAAGCTTGTGCCTGTCACCCAGATGGCACTGGGACAGCTAAGACCTGCCAGCTGTGTCCTGGAAGCACCACAGTATTTGTCCCACTGTCACTAATTAAACCATTCTCCGAAGAGGGACAAGCCAAACACCCGTGTGGCCTGGCCGGGCTGGAGGACAAACAGGCAGTGGGAGCTATGTCGAGGGTCACCTTTGGGTGCAGAAGGAGGCAGGAGCTGTGTCCCCGCAGCACTGTCCTGGCTGCTCGCCATGGCCAGCACAGGCACCAGTGCTGCCCACCTGCTGCTGGCACAGGCAGCTCGTGCCAGGGCCCCTGGCCCCACCAGGCCCCTGCCAGCCTCCCTGCACCCCCACTCCAGGGGGTCCCAAGACCAGGCTGCCTTCAGACCCCAGAGCATGGGGTCCCCAACCCACCGCAGAGGGGTCCCAACTGCCGGTTCCCTGCCCGAGCTCAGCTGTGTCTGCACAGAGCCTCGCACCGTGCAGGCGCAGAAACCGCATCCGCTCGGGGCCAGGGCCGCGGGGCGTCGCTTCCTGCCCAGGCTGCCTGCAAAAATAACCAGGGGATGCCAAGGGACAGGGCGCAGGAAAAGCACAGCCCGGTCAGGGGAGGCAGCAAGCTCCCCAGCCTGCAGCCCAGCCAAAGGCAACAGCCCTCCCAGCCCCACATGGTCCCAGGGTGGTCTCAGCACTTGGGGTCAGGGCAGAATGTCGGGTGCCCCAGGGCCGTTGAGGTCACGGCACCCTAGAGCCTGGGGACAGTGACATGAGGACGGCTCTGCCACAGAAGGGTCCCTGCGGTCACGCTGCCAGCACAGCCCAGGGACACACGAACCAGCATGTGAGCGCTTGGCACGTGGCAGTGACCCTCCGGGCACCCGGGGTGGGCAGGGCCGGCAGGCGCAGGCAGCCAGCTCACCCTTACCAGCGAGGGACGTGGCAGCTGGTTCAGTGCCACGCTGAGCAGGTCGCAGCTGTGTGTGGTGGACGCAGCAGCTCCGGCATCCAGGACCCAGGTCCCTGCACCGAGACCTCAGGTGCTCAGGAGCTGCCCAGTGCCCTGCCAGCCCCACGTGTAGGGGGAAGGGAATGGGGAGCCACGCTTTGGCTGGGGCAGACAGAAGGCAAGTGCCAGCCAAGCTGGAGACCCAGCTGATGTCCCCCACTGAAAGGTGCAGGGGTGGGAGCTGCTGGGGACGTACAGGGGCTGCCTGCCAGCCTGGCACAGATGAGCTTGCCTGGCGTGGCAAGGAGAGGGAATCTGACCGCACTCTATAAATACTGTGGGGTGTGGGGTCACGTGGATGGACTATTTAAGCTGAAGGTCAGGGGAGCATGGCCCCACAGGGTACCAGTAAGTGCCAACCAAATTTACTCTGTAAAGGCAATGGTGGCCACCAGCACAAGCAGGGGCCAGGGCAGAGACTCCAGAACAGCTGCCCCTGCCATGAAGCAGGTGGATGCAATGCCCGCTGGTACCGGGGCTGCACCGAGGGCTTTCCCAGCCATGCTCCCCTCGCATGGGGGGCCCAGGCACACTGGCATCACAGCCAGCATCTCGGCCCAAGCAGCCTCCTTGCCTGCAGCGGGGCAAGTCCCTGGGCGCAGCCCCTGCCCCAGTCCCTGGCCAGGCTGGAGGACTCTGCTCGACACACGTGGACTGATCCCTGCCAGCACCTGTGCCCGCTCCTCTGCCAGTGGCGCGCCTGGGTCACTGCAGGCACGGGCCACCCCTTGTCCCCTGACCCAGCGGCTGCCGCATCCTCCCATGTGCCAGGCCCTTTGCTGTGGTGTAACTTGGGTGCAACTGGGCTGGAGAGCCGTGCGCCGACTCCAGCCCCGTGGCTGCAGGCGTGGGGAATGGTTACTGGTTCAGTGGGCTCCAGCCTTTTCCATTCACGTGCTGATGAATCACTTGACAAAAATGCAGCCCAATTCTAGGCGGATTTGTTCTGAACAGTGCGGCTTTGTGGAGGGGACGGCTGCGCTGCGCTTTCCCCGCCAAGACCCCGGCGGCGCAGCCAAGCTGCTCCGCGCCAGCCAGGAACCGGAGCGGTGAGGAGGGCGAACCGCAGGGACCGGGGAGCCGAGCCCCGGAGGAGAACCCAGCTGAGATCCCTGGGACAAGGGATGGAGGGAACCCCTGGGTGCTCAGAGACCAGCAGTCAGACCTCCCCAAATGCCAATGCACCATCAGCTGCATCACCCACCGCTCCTACCATCAGCCAGGACAGACACCAGACCCTGCGTGAAGCTGAGCTGAGAAATCCCAGCTCCTGGGGCACATGGCAGAGCACACCGCTGGCACTGGACAACCGAGTCTGACCAGGGCAATACTAGAAATACTTCTTCCCTCACAGGGACAAGCCGTGGCAAGAAGATGCACCATGGACCAACCGGTGGGAGCCCCACAAGTAACAACCCCAGGGCTGCAAGCCATGGCCACCCTGCAGTGAAGACCTTGAAGTCCTCCAGGGCAGACCCCCGTGAGGCAGCACGTCCCCTTACTGCCCTTGGCACAGGATTGGTCCCACCACCCTGGCAGCACAGGGGACTTCACCATCGCACTAAGGCTGCCAGCTGGCCGCTCCCTGCCCCAGCACTGGGGCAAACGCTGGCATTCGCCTTTAACCCCGCTCTGAAGCTGCTGCACAAGCAGAGCTGCGCTGGCAGTGGGGGCCTGCAGAGCCCCCCTGGCCCCTGCCCACTGAGCGGGGCTGCCCCTGTGCCTGCTGTCTTGGGGGGCTCAGGCCTGGGGCCGGTTCCAAGGGTTTTCAGAACCCACCCCCCATCTCATCTCCCCATCCTCCTGCCCACAGTGAGATGTGGGAACAGGCACAAGGGCAGGCAGGGCAGGGGGCATCTCCCTGGCTGCAGAGGGGTGGGGGTCCATTGGGAGATGGTGGGAGATGGTGACTTCCCATCCCGACTCCTGACCAGCTGAGGCCACCCAGGGCCACGGAGCCCTCAGCATCTCAGCAGAGCAGTCCCCATGCCATGGCGGGCAGCAGTGCCACGAGGAGGTGCCCTATGCTGGGACTCGGTGACCCTGCACCATTCCCCTGGCTGGGCAACGAGCATGCAATCAACTGGGACAGACTGGGTCTGTGGTGCAGTTCCAAGAAGCAATGCTGGGGGCAAATAGAGTCACACAGCACCACAAACCCACCGGGATGTCTCTTTGGGCTTGGTCACCCCTTCCTCTGCCATCCCACCCCGGACACCACCGCACCCGCCTGCGGCAGCCCGGGAGGCACCGGTGCCCACAGGCCATGGGGGCCGCTGCCGGGCTGAATGGCGTGGGAACAAAGCTCCCTTCTTCGGGGCTGCTGGCAGCCGGCTGAGCGAAGGGGCCAACTACCAGTGCCAGCACTGCCCACCCGGCACCACCAGCCTGGGCACCCTTCCCCACGGCAGGGGCAGCCTGGGGTTACTCAGCCCTGCTTGAGGTCAGCAGAGCTGGGGAGCCAGCAAAATACCCCTGGGAGGGATGCCTGCACCCCAGCCCTGCCTGGTACATGGGCACCAACCACCCTGGCAGCCGTGGGGCACCCATGCAGGCCCCACCGTGTGTGGGGCACACCATGCAGGGCACCCCAGCAGCAGCAGGGCGGTTTTGGGGATGCTGAAGCTGGGGGGATGAGGAACTGAGCATGGCAGTCCCACAGTGGGGAGTCAGCAGAGGCCACAGGGAACTGCCCTGGTGCATGGCAGTGCCCATGAGGAGGCAGGAGGCAGCACCCGGGCACCAGGCCCCACTCATCAGGCCCTATTCGCCCGCTGGCCTGCACAGGAGCCACGGGTTACGCGCTGCCATGGCTGCCTGCGTCATCCCAGCCCTCTGACGGGAGCGGGACGGAGCCCAATCAGCAGCAGCCCCAGCAGTCAGCCCACGGCCCCTCCGCACGGGAAGGATTCTGACCGCCGGAGCTCAGCGGGGCGGCACCGGGCACCAGCAGCTCCCCTTCCCCACCGGGGCTTGGCAGAGCCCGCCGCACAGCCACGCTCTGCGGGCAGCCCTCGGCTGGGACAGCTCCCACGGCTCTTCCCAAACCCTCTCCCCTGCCTGGTCCCTGCTGGCAGCCCCTGCCACTCCTCCCCTGCCCCCCTGCACCTCATCCCAAGGAACCATGCACCGGGACAACTGGAATCAGCGCAAGACAACCAGGGGATGCATCCAAGGTGCCCCTTGTCCCAGGTGACACACTGAGCCCCCGCCCCCCACTGCCCCATCCACCCCTCCTGGAGCCGGCGCTGCCGCACAAGGCCAGGGGCTGAGCATCACCTCACTCACCCCCCACATCCCCACACTGCTCCAGAGGAGACCAAGCAGAAGCTGGGTCACCTGCTGCAGCCCCAGCCTGCCCACATCCCCACCTGGTCACCCCGGCAGAGCCATCCCCAGGGGGGCAGAGCCGCTGCCGGTCGCTGCTGCCTGGGCACAGCCCTGGGAAGGAAGAGCAGATGGGGCAGCCCTGAGCCCTCAGGACCTGCAAAAGCTGCTGCCTGCCTCAAGGGCCAGGAAGCACAAGTGCAAGCAGGCTAGGTCACCTGTTCCAAGTCACCAGCTCTAGTGACACGACCTCCAGCACTGCCCACACACACCACCCACACCACCCCCG
Organism: Megaceryle torquata; assembly: GCA_024611175.1. Classification (NCBI taxonomy): domain Eukaryota; kingdom Metazoa; phylum Chordata; class Aves; order Coraciiformes; family Cerylidae; genus Megaceryle; species Megaceryle torquata. Next base: position 16,882 of record JANIJG010022096.1, on the reverse strand, counting down.
CGACCCCCAGTCCCCTGGGCACACCATGCCCAAGGCAAAGTCGCATCCTCCTCCTGCTGTGCCACCTGGAAATGAAGCCTGGGCTCTGGCTGCTCCAGCCCCGCTCTCCTCTGGAGAGCTCACTGGCCAGCCGAGGTGCACCTGGAGCTGCAGGGCATCAGCCAACACCACACCACCACATGTCCACCAAGGGACCAGCCTGGACACAGGCACTCAGTCCACAGCAGCCTGGAAAGGCCTCAGCACCCCAGGCTCTCCCTGGGCTCTGTGTGCCCTTGGGAAGGAGCCAGCTGAGGAGCATCCCAGCTCCAGAGAGCACCCAGGGCAAGACAAGAAGGAGCAGGAAGGTTACGGATCACAGGGTGCAGGAGATGAAGCCGTGTTGCATGGGAAGAGAAGGCTGGGGAGCTCATCCAGGATGAACCCTGCTCTCCCAAGCCCAGCATTGTCCCCACCTGAGCTCACACATGGCAAGATCCATCCAGACAAGCCACCCAGGGGGACTCGGGCTGGGAGCCAGAAGGTGCCAGCACTGGTGTGAGAGAAGGATGCCTCGGTAGGAGGGGCTCCAGGCACCCGCAGGACAGGCACCTGCCGAGGGCAGTGGGGCAGCCCCACCCGCATGAGACCACTGCCCGGCCACGCTGTGCCCACCCGGGGCCAGCTGAGACAGCTGGGACTGCTGAGACAGATGGTGACTCAGCAGCTGAGTCATGGCTGAGCCAGCACCCCAGGATGGGCACTGAGTCACGAGTGCCCCGGAAAGCTGATCCTGATGGGAGTGTGACGGGAAACACAGCCCTGCTGCCAGAGTGAGCAGGGGGGATCCTGCGGTCCAGGGACAGTGGCTCACGCAATAGCTCCAAAAATTCAGCGCTCCATTTTGTCTAGAAACCTCCCTGTCCCCGAGATGCTTCGCGGCGCGCTGTGCCGAGCAGCCAGGCCCAGCAGAGCCGGGCACGCAGGGCAGCAGCCAGGCGCAGTGGGAGTTGGCCTCGCACAGGAGAGACATCGGGAGCCGGGTCTGGAAGGGGTGAGGGGAGCCTTGGAATCCATCAGGAGCATCCTGGCTCGGGAGCAGGGGACAGGGCAGGGCCATCCAGAGGTTGGGGCTGCCTCAGTGTTTGGGAATGTTACCTCTCCAGCTGAGCCTGGGAACGGCCCCGCGAAGGAGAGCATCAGGAGCTGGGGCTGGCCTGTTTGCTTAACATGTTAAAATTTAATAAGGGCATTATTCATAGAAAGAGGAATCCAGATCCCGGCGCTGCCAAGCCCTCCCTTTCAGCAGCATCCAAGCCGAACAAAGTGGGACGGGGGAGAGGAAATGCCTGGAAATAAGGAACAGACGGGAGGTGACCGAGCCCGACGCGGCTGCTCTCCGGGGCCGGGGCTGGCTCCGTGCTCAGGCCGGTGCCGTACGAGAGGCGGCCGCGCTCGGAGGGCCTTGACCTCCCTGCCGGGGCCGTCAGCTCCCCGCGCTGCCACGTACCACCGCGGTTTAACCAAAGTTGGAAGAGGCCGGACTCACCCGTGTCACCGGGGCCGCGCAGCGGGAGCCAGGCCCGGCCCCGGCGGCTGCGAGCATCGCCCGGCGCGATGCCGGGCGCGGCCCCGAGAGTCCCCCTCGAGACGGCGAGGAGGGACGGACACACCCCGGGCGGACAGACAGACGGACCGCGCCCGGCCGCGCATCTGCTCCCGCCGACACACCCCCGGCCGGGCCGGGCCGGGGCACCCGCGAGGGGCTGCGGGCAGGTGCCGGGGATCGCTCCCCGCCCGCCCGCCGATCCCGGCCGCTCCGCGCCAACTTTCCGCCCCTTCCCCCGCCGGGAAGTTCCCGCGGGCCGGGCCGGGGCTCCGGGGCCGCTGCCGGGGCCGCGGGGACAAAGCGCGGGGGCGGCGGTCGGCTCTCACCTACGTCCGCGTTGCAGAAGGCCTGTTGCGGGTGGATGGGCGAGCAGCTGCAGGCGTCGGCCGGGCGGGCCCTGCCGAGCAGCAGCACGGCCAGCCAGGCCAGCAGGCTGGGCAGCGCGGCGGGCATCTTGCGGCGGGGGCTGCAGGCTCAGCGACCCGGCCCAGAAACCGCATCCACCGCCGGGCCCGGCCGAGCCGACGCCGGAAAGTTTGGGGGGCCGGCAGCCGCGGCCCCTGCGAGCTGCTGCGGCCGCTCCTCCGCTGCCTTCTATGGAGGTGTTTTCTTCCTTCCCCGGCTGCCGCTCAGCCTCGCTTTTTAACGTGCTCCGGGGATTTGCTGCTCCTCCTCTGCATGGCGCGGGGCCAGCCCGGCTGCTCCCGCCCCTCCGCAGGATGCGGCTCCGCGACGCGATCGCTTCCCCCGGCCCGGCCCGGCCCGGCCCCCGCGGCGGGCACCGTCCGCCCCCGCCCCCGGCCGAGCCCGGTGCAGACCGAGCCGTGCCAGCCGCGGCTCCGGGACCCGCCGCCCCCTCGCCCGGGCGGGGCCGGGGGGAGCGGGGCAGCAACGGGCAGGGGAAGGCACCGAGGGTGGGCACGGGACCCGGCCCCAGCTCGCAGCCCTGGCACCCGGCCTGCGCCGAGCGGAGCTGCACATGGCAGGGGAGGGCTGAGAGTGTGTCTGTGACCAAGGGTTTCCTCCTCATCCAGCTCACACCATCCCGCCTCTCATGCCCCCCTCGCCTGCTCCCCTTGGCTGTGCTCCATGGCCCTGTGCTCACCCGGGGGCTCTGCGCCTCTGCGTTGTGCCCACACTCCTCGGGCACAGACCCTGAAGCACATCACCAGAAACACCACCTTAGTTGGCCCTGTCCTGGCTGCATCACCGCAGAGTGTGCCAGGGTGCCACTGGTCTCACCGTACCCCACACTCCTGTGCGCGGACGTACGAGAGCACTCCATCTCCGGCAGTGCCTTCGTCCTGGCGAGGCGGGCAGGGAGCCTGGCTCTGCCTCTGGGCAGGGGCACGGCTTCTGAGCACACAGCTGAGCCGGGCGCCGCGGGCACACGTTGGCGGGGACAGCCAGCACCACGGCCACAAAACCTGCTGCTGAGCCAGCCTCCTGGCACAGAGCTGCCCTCTGCGGCTACTCACGTTTGAGGGAGGTGTCAGAGCTGCTTGTCCTCTAGGATGAGAAGAAACAGCGGAAATGTGGGCAGTCAAATGTGGTCCAAGCCCTGCTTGAGCTGGCAGGGAACCTGTGGGAGGTGACTGCAGCCACAGCGCCTGGATGTTGGATGAATCCTGAGAATGGGGCTGCAGGTCCCCAACTCTGCTGCGAGGCACATGGTTTGCAGATGCTTTGGCAGCTATTGCCAGAGACCTGCCGGCCTGGCTGCCCAAGGCACTGGTTGCTGCTGGGCACTTTGTGCTGCTCCAAGGACACCACAGGGGTGAGGTTCTGTGGGTCCTGGGATGCTGCCACCCTGCTCCATTTGCACCCAGGCAGGGGCTGACAGTCCTGCTGCCCACACTGCACCCCTACCCCAGAACCCAGCAGTCTCCCAGGCCCCTGATACTCTGCCTGCACAAGGGGTGGGATGAGGTCCAGCCAGGTCACTAGGAAAAGGGACAGCATGGGCAGGCTGGGCAGCTGGTGGGGTGGTCCAGGGGTACAGGAGGACACGGTACGGGAAGGCCTCACCTCCCAGGAGGTTGCAGAGCTCCTTGCCGTGCTGTACCCAGGGAATAAGAAGCAGCCACATGGCAGGGACATGGGGCCAAGACCCATGGCAGCCAAGACAGGTGCTCTGGAGCTGCCAGTTCCAGGCCAGGAGGGCGAGGGAGGGCAGCAGAAGCTGTGCCAAGAGAAGCGCAGGCAAAGGTGGGGTGGCCAATGTGGCCCATAGCCAGCTGGCACCCAGCATGGGCTGAGGACACATCCCAGGTGTCCCGGGCTGTGTGCTGCACGGTCCCGGAGGCCACGTGCAGGGGCCAAGACCAGCTCTGTCTGCGGTGCTGGGGATGGGTCTGTGCCCAGGGCAGAGCTGCCCACAGAGGAGAGGAGTGCGTCCGCTCGCAGCCAGCGTGAGTCACTGTCTGGGCTAAACGAAAACACGTGTCCAGCCTCGTACATGCTCCTCGCTCGGCTCATGGAGGTGCTGGACACTGTAAACAGGGGCGGGGCTGGGGGACGCAGTCTGGCTGGGCTCTTGGATGGACCCCTGTCCCCCCCCCCCCCAGCTACCCCATCCCTCACCGACGGCCCTGTGCCTGCAAGCTCTCCCTTGCCAAACCAGGAGGACACGTCGGAGCCGAACACCAGCCCCGCTCCCGTGCTGGTGGCTGGTGTGAAGCTCTGCTGCCCAGCAAACTAGGGCAGGGGCCGGGCTGAGCTGGGGGCAGTGTGGGCCAGACCGGCAGCTGCAGCACTTGCGGTCAGGGGGGTGGGAAGGAGGCCCCAGGGCCTGCAGATGCCTGCATTTTGCACTTTTGGCTCCTGAGACATGTGCAAGTTCCTCCTGGGGGGCTGCAGGCTGCCGCTGCGATTTCACAACACCACTGGCGAGGGCTCCCTGGCCACTGAAGCCCAGGGCTGCTGCAAATGCTTCCCAGCTGCTGCTGGCCCTTGGAAGCCAAACTGGTGCTTCTGGCTCTCCCTCCTGTGCTGAGGACAGCAGCTCTTGGCTCAGGCACAGCTGTGACGCCTGCCAGCTCCCGACGGCTCCTACCCAGGTCCCAGCTCTTCCTGGAGCTGACAGCTCCGGGTCTAGAGGCTCCTCCAGGGCCTGAGACGTGTGCAGCCAGGGCCGGGAGAAGACACATGGCCAGAAAACTACACAGCCCCTGGGGATGCTGGCTGGGCATGGCATGGGGCCAGGCACAGGGATGTGCCTACGTCACACCCAGCCACAGCTGTTGGCCCCATCCATCGCTTAGGGCCACACTTGCTTCCCCCAGAGCCATTGTGCCGGTATCAGCACTGCCAGGAGCAGCCCCAGCCCTGGCTGCTGGTGCTTGAGGCCACTAAAAGTCTCGTTTCCGGTGCCACTGGCAGTGCAGGAACTGCTGTGTCCCCTTGGTGACAGGGGCAGAGGGACACCACCTCAGTCCCCTCCCATGTTTAACTTTCTCCAGAAGCCCAGGGTTCTTGTCACCACAGCCATCACCTCACCCAGCTTACTGGAAAAGGGAAGCAAAAGCAGTTTCTGGGGAAAAAGCCCGATGAAATCCTCAACTGCTATGACATCACAGATGGCCCTTGTTACACCCTGATGTGGCCTAACTACACCAGGAGGGTCAGGATAGCATCAGGATCCTGCCAGTCGTGCCCTCAAGGATGCTCCTCCCTGTAGGGACACTTGTCCTCAGGTGGCCAGTATGTTCCCAGTCAGGTGCTGGGGACATGGATTGGAGGTTCTCCTGCAGGGTGGCCCCAGGACAGGCTGCCAGTGCAGCTGCGCTCCAGGGCCCAGCTCAAACCGGCTCCCCCAGGCACAGGGATACCCCCTCCTCCTCCTGGAGAGCACCGCAGCACACGAGGCAGAGCAGCAGAGCTGGGGCTCAGGCTCCTCCTTGTCTGCAAACCCAGAGCCTGGATGTCACCAGAGCCAACGACTCACCACAGAGGGTTTCTGTTGCAATTAGGGGCTGGGCACTAATGGCTGCAGGCTGGGCACACGGGGACTTTGGCGTCTGCCTGCTGGGCTGGGGCTCACAGCACCCTGTGCTGGCAGTCCCTTGCCACCAGGTGCCACTGCCGAAACACTCGCACCACGCCCGCTGCAGCAGAGCCAACGCTTTACCAGAGAGCCAAGGCCGGCTACAGAGCTGGGCGCCGTGCCCGGCATCCCTCGGCCAGGAACGCGCTGGCAGGGCCCGCCCCGCGCCCACGGCCTCCCGCGCCCCTCCGGTCCAGTGCAAGAGTCGGTTAAATAAACTCAATGCCCTCGTATTTCACGCTCCCGATCCTGGTCTCGGGCAGGAGGAAGCGCCCGTCCAGCGTGAAGGCCATGATGTAACTGGCGATCTTGCCATTGTCCTCTTCAGATTTCAGCGCCACGATGATCTGGTCATCCGTGTCCGGGATGAACTTGAAGGAGGAGAAGCCGTGGGTGGGGACCACCTCACCCACGCGTCCCACTGTCACGTCCCCGAAGTCCTGGGTGGAGCTCAGCAGCAGGTTGGTGCCCCGCCGCTCGTCCGCCCGCTCGTCGTACCGCTCGTGGCTGGCGCGGCGCGGCAGGAAGAACCAGCGCTGCAGCGTGTCGCTCCAGGAGGCCGACTCGTGGATCAGGTAACCTGCGGCAGGGAGCGGCGTCCGATGGCACCGGGCAAACGGGGCACCCGCCAGCCTGGGGTGGGACCCTTCTGCCCTCCAAAAGACACTGGCAATGGGGAAGTCGCAGAGTTTCTGCCTCCTCCTGCCCCACTGCCCGTGCAGTAGCCCCCGCCAATCCCTCCCAGAGATGGACAGGGGCACCCTGGCACAGCATCCTTTGCCCAGGGGCCTGGCTGCCAGGCACAGCGCCTGCTGAGACACCCTCCAGTTAGCCACTCATGGCACAGACGGGGGGAAAAACGGCCAAGGCAGGCTCTGGCCTCTGTGCCAGGACAGGGGGAGGTCTCTGGCCTCCAGCATCCTTTCAATCTCACACCTGTCCCGGTATCTATGGGGAGGGAGCCCTTGGACCCAGACCCTGCAGAAGGTGTGGGGCGCAGGGTGGCCGGAGAGAGCCCCGCACAGTACCTGGGGGTCGGATCCCTGCCGCGGCCCTCAGCGCGTTGTAGTTCGCCACCCAGTTCTCATGGCCCACGTCGCCCTTGTAGCCGATGACCTTCACCCACTCAGGGTTCTCGTTCACCACCTCCCCCGTCGTTGTGGTCCACTCTTTGCCCAGTCCCCCGACGTAGAGGTGCTCGTCCTTCACTGCCAGCCACTCTGCCTTGAAGCCTGCAGTGGAGAGAATGGTGTGAGCTGGGGCTCAGCCAGCACATGAACACCAGACTGTCCCTGCTCCCCCCAGTGTCACACCGGACACCCAGTGCTGGGTGCAGCCTTCCCCCACACAGCAGGAATTGCCCTGTCCCAGCTGGGCTTACAGGGTCGCAGAGAAGGTGGAAAAACTTCTCTGCTGAGAGGGTGTCAGAGCCTGGCCCAGGCTGCCCAAAGAGGCTGTGGAGTCTCCTTCTCTGGAGAGATTCCCAACCCGCCTGGACCCTGCACTGCTGGGCCCCCTGCTCTGGGTGCCCCTGCTGGGTGGAGCAGGGGGGTGGCACCAGGCGATCTCAAGAGGTCCCTTCCAACTGCACCCACCACCCTGCGAGTTTGTCATTCTCTGAAGGTGCAACCCCTGGCAAGCTGCAAAGAGCCAAGGGCATCCCTGCTCCATGTCCTCAGGGCAGGAGGGGATAGGGGAGCTCACCTTTCCCCACTGTGCCATCCCCATCTGGGAGGATCACCCAGGGCACCACCTTGTTGCCCTCAATCTGGTAGACCACTCCTGTCCGGTCATCTACAGTGTACAGCTTCCCATTGAAGACAACCAGCTCGGAGAGCTCCATGCCCCGTCCCTTCTCAGCCAGGTGGGACTGCAGCACGCTCTCATCCTTGTCCCACTCCACTGTCACGCTGTCCCCACTGTCCGACAGCACCAGGTAGCCCTTCTTGAGGTAACTGAACCAGGTGTGCTCCTTGGAGCCCCGGGACTGCGTGTCCAGGTCCGCGATGACTCCGATGCGGTAGCGCACGCCCTCGGGGTTTCTCTGGGGTGGGGACAGCGGGTAGGTGTCATTGTAGCGGTCCCCGGCCTGCAGGCTGAGCTGCCAGTTGCGAGGATTGGGCGGGCTGGGCCGGGGTGGGGAGGACCGGTGGAGGCAGAAGAGCAGCAGCACAAACCCCACGCAGGCCGAGGACAGGACGATGGCCTTCCAGCGCAGTCGGAAGCGGGGGTCAGCCCCTTTGGTCATGGACGCGAGGACAGGCAGACCACCCACGCTGATCCGGAGGGGGCTCATAGACTCATGGCAGCGCGCGACGGGCATCAGACTCAGGGCGAGCAGAACCTGGTGGAAGGAGGCAGGTCAGAGATCTGTACCCTGGCGCGGTGCTGAGCCTAGGGGGGGAAGGAGGGCACAGCTGTAAGGGAGGAGTGAGGGGCCCAATCCCACCTCCTGACACAAGAGAAGGTGCTGCCGCCTCGCACAGCAAGCAGAGGGATGCTCTGCTGCTGAAGCCACCCCTAGACCCTTCCCACCCTCACTCTGCATTCCCCGACCAGAACAAGCCTCAGCACACACGACCTACTCAGCACCTCTATCTGCCCCAGGGCCCGCAGCAGCCCAGGCAGGGAGCTGAGGCACCCCAGCTGTCCCCACAAATCCCAGGAGCAAGGAGGGTCCACTCCAGCAGGAGGATGACCCTGGCTGCCTCTGGCACAGCAAGATGGCCTGGCCCAACTCCTACGGCTCCCAAAACCGGCCTTACTGGTGAGATGTCCCCAGGCCCCGTGGGGACACTGGGAGACACGTGGCAGCTCCGCCCGAGCAGGATGCCAACGCCTGAGCAGGAAGCACAGCACACGGGTCCAAGGGACAAACACCCCAACCTGACCAGCCTCAAACCAGACGCGGTCCCCCCACCCTTGCCAGGCCTGCCCATGGTCACGGCATCTGCTCCGGGCAGGACTCACCTGTGGGTCCCCTCAGCCCACCCCAGCCTGTGCCCACCTGCAGGGCCAGGGCATCAGTGGTGTCCCTCCTGCCATGCTCCGTGCCACGCAGGGGACACGGCAGCTCCCTGGGCTCCTGCAGACGGGTGCTCCAGGCTGCCCAGGGAGCAAGCACCCCCCCTGGACTGGGAGCTGCCTCAGCGCCACCCGCTCTCACCCCTGCCATGCAGCCAGGACCCCCAGCCCAGGGTAGGGCAGAGGGGTCCCCAGCGTTGTCCCCAAAGGGCCCGTCACCGGCCGCGGTGGGGCCCCGGGCCTGGCGCTGGGCTCGGGCCGCGCCGCGGGGCTCTCAATGTGCCTTTCAGCAGCCCGAGGTGCGAACAGAGGCTGCATTGAGCGTGGGGGGCCGAGCCCCGGCCGGCGGTGAGCTCCCGGCTGCGGCCGGGACACGGGGGAGCCCAGGAGGGACCTCACCCCGGGGCTCCGCTGCGGCAGGGCAGGGAGCCCCCTCCCCCCCCGTTCTGCCGGGACCCCCGAGCATCACCCTCAGCAGGACCCCGGGGACCCCTCTGTGTGCGTCAGCCCCCACCGCGGCTGTAGGGACCCCAGCAACTGCCCTGAGCACGGCCGCGGGGCCCCCGGCTCCCGGACATGGACACAGGGACCCCCTGTGCACGGTGACGGAACCTTCCCGGGCATGCACACGGAGACCCCCGGCCACAGCGAGCCCCAGCCCGTCCTTGGGAGAACCCCCGAGACCCTTCCCCGAGCGAGCTGCAGGGAGGGCAGGGCGGCCCGGCCCGGTCTGAGCTGGACCCCGAGGGCTCCCACGCCCCCGGCAGCCCCCGCCCCGGGGCACATCCCCTGGAACCCCGATGCTCCCGCCGGAGCAGGGTGCTCGGGGCCCGCGGTGCTGCCGCCCCGGCCCGTCGGAGACCTCCGTGCTGCAGGCCCAACCGGGCCTTAGGGCCCCACGGTGCTGCTCAGACCCAGCCCCCTCGCCCCGGCCCCCTCGCCCCGGTGTCCCGTGGCCCGTGTCCCACGTCCCCGCTTACCGCGGCGCCGCCCGAGCGCAGCCGCCGCCGCCGCCGCCTCCCCCGCCGCGCGCAGCCGTCGCCGCCGCCTACAGCTCCCGGCAGACCCCGCAGCACTGCCACGGTCACCGCCCCGCCCAGCGCGCCGCGGGTGCTGCCGGGAGCTGTAGTCTGCGCCCGAGCCGGGCCGGGGCACCCCGTCCGGAGCCGGTCATTCGAATCAATAGAATCGTTTGGGTTGCGAGAGACTTTTTTGCTCGTGGAGTCCAACCGTTCCCCCAGCACTGCCAGGGCACCACTGACCCATGGCCCTCAGCACCACAGCTCCACGGGGGGCTTGGAAAGAAAGGGATCACGGGGACTCCTCTTGTGTGGGAGCAGGGACAGATCGTGCACAGTGGGTCGGGCTACCACTGGCTGCCCATGAAGGGTCCATCCCCAGCTGTCTCCGGTCAGGGTTGGGCAGGCTCCAGTGCACCCGGAGCTGAGGAACGGCCGGTGGCTCACCCAGCGTGGGGCAGGGTCCTGCCCAGAGCGTAACTGCAGCCACTGGGCTGCAAGCCCCTCGCACCGACCCCGATGCAGCCCTTGGCACGTGCCGACCCCCTTCCGTGACCTCGGGCCCGCGCCGGTCATGGCCGCGGGCCCGGCGCTTGGCAAGCACCGGGAGCACACATGGTTAACGGCGGCCGCCCCGCCGCTGGGCTCACATCTGGCAGTGGGAGGGCTGCGCCTCGTCCCGCTCCAACGCTGCCTCCCTCGCCTTCTAGAAAGTGCATTTCCGCCCGGGACGAAGGAGAAGAGGCAGCGGGAGCAGCCGGTCACGGCGGGCAGGCTCTGCCCCGGGCTGGCAGGGCGGCGCGGAACAGCGCGGCACGGGGGGATGCTCTAGGGAACGAACGGCAGCGCCTGGAGGGAGCAGCCCTGCCCCAGAGGTAGGCGTGGGGCGGGTGCGGGGGGGCACCTGCAGGCGAGGGACCGGTGTCCCGGAGCTGCACCTTGTTGCGTCCCCGTCTGCGGGTGCCGCCGGCGATGAGTTCTGCAGCCTCGGTGCGGGCTCCCCCAGGGGTCAGCTCCGCCTTACCGGGCGCACGGGTGCCCTGGGGCACGTTGAGCGAAGGCGACCAGCGTCGTCCCTTCCCACTTTGCCCAATCGAGTGAGGACCCTGCCCTGCCAGCAGAGGGGAGTGGGTGGGACCACAGGGCTGAGCCTCATAGTCCTCTGAGGGCACAGCCCAACCCACAGCAGCCCCGGGAGGACAGAGCTGGGAGATGGCCACGGCTGGAGCCCCGCACAGATCCACCGCGGCTCCACCAGCCCTGTGCCCAAACAGGCCCCACGAGCACGCTAAACCCAGGGCTGGGCCCTTCCTGCGGGGGGCGGGAGGGGGGGGGTGTCCCCAGCACAACGTCTCACCGGTGCTGCGGGAGCTGGAAGGCTGCAGCCATCGCACTGGTTCTTCACCACAGCTGCCCCGTGCAGCTCCCGCCCTGCTCCCCGCCTGGTCTGCACTGCTCGGGGGTGCAAACGGCTCCCCAGCCATCGCAGCTGCTGCGGCAAAGGGCGGGGGGAGCCATCCCACCAGCACCACCCCAGAGGCAACCCGGCTGCTGCGGCTCAGGGAGGGGGTGTATCCACCACCCCGAGCTGGGAGGGCGAGTTGGACACGCAAGTCCTGCCACCCTGATCCTCCTTATCCCTCCCATGGGTTTTGCTGTTGTTTCATCCTGGTCTTTATCACCGCCTGGAATGCATCACAGGATGTTTTGATTTGCAGTCCCAAGTCTTTAGCAGCCACTGACTTTAAACCTCCAAATTGCTCCTGGAGAGCATCCAACCCTGACAGGAAAAGTGGCATCCCTCCATCAGGCCTGTGCACGCCCAAGGGTACATGGGCACCTCCCACCCGGCGCACCCGTGTGGTGCCAGGGGAGAGAGGCACCCAGGGTGCTGCTGGCGAGCACACCACAGCACGCTCGCCTCCATTTCCAGCCCCGTGACAGCCTGGGAAACGCGCTGCCGTTCTCGGTGGGAATTTCCTGGTGAAGGATTTCTTCTCCTTGTGGACCAGTTCCCTCTCAAGGGGAACTGTCAAGCTGCATTTTCCCCAAGGTTGAGCCTGCCGCAGATCCCAGGGGAATGCCTGGCTTGATGGTCCCAGAGCTGAGGGAAAGCCACAGGATTCCCAAAACCCTGTCAGGCTGCATGCCATGCTCACTGGCATGCGGCACGCACAGCTGGAGGCCCAGCAGGGTGAAGAGTTCCAGAGCCAAGGTTCCCCTGGGCAATGTCTGCTCACAAGCTCCTGACTGGCCACCTCCCTTCTTCTCTTCATGGATCAGCTTCTCCCCTGCCCACAGAGCCCGGCATGGGCAGGCACCAGGCCAGGGAGGATGTGGCGCCAGGCTGCCCATGGCCCTGCCTCTCCCTGTCCATGGCAGTGCTAGCAGGATGTGGGCTGAGAGGCAGGGGGGGGGGAAGGACAGAGACACCCGTGAAGTGTGAGAGAGGACAGGCCCTTTGCAGAGGGTGTGAGCAGCGGGAAAGCCCTTTGAAGCCTTTCCTCATCCCTCCACCCCTTCCCGGCCCCAGTGAGGGTGACTCACGAGCCAGGCATCCACCCTGGCCTTGAACGCCCTACGCACCCGCTGCCAGTGCCTGTCAGCCCTGTCAGCCCTGTCCCTGGACCCCACCAGCCCTTGCACTCGGGGACAACACAACTTGGTGGTCACTGACTGGGGTCACTGAAACAACAGGATTCTGCCCCAAAGTCCTTCCCCGTGGCCTGGTGCACCACTGGGACACAGGGCAGTGCTGTGCAGGGCCCCTTGCCCCTTGGGGCTCATACTGTGGGATCCTGGAAGAGCCCACGGAGCCCAGCCAGGCAGCACCAGGGGGAGGCTCTTTGGACGGGAGATAGGAAAAGGTCCTCTGGGGAGATACCTGACCCAGACAGCAGCCTGCTCCACCACAGTGCTGCAAGGCCCCAGCATGGTAGGGTGTGGGACCAGGCAACCCACACCTGCAGACCTTTGCTCACCCAGCCATGCCCTAGCACCACCTCAGCCCCTGCTGCTGTGGGATGCCAAGCAGCTGGGCAGTGCCACATGCATGTTTGGCCATGGCCACCTTGGCGCCTTTGGGGCTACAAGGCCCCACTCCTCAAGCAGATAAGGCTGTGATAAGGCAGGGAAGGGCAGCAGAGCTGCCCAGGTTGGGCCATGGTGCCACTGGCTTCTGCAAATATTAGCTTTAGCCCCATGCAGGAAGGCTTCGCCCAGGTTGGCTCCCAGGAAGGTTTCTCCCTGTGGCACCCAACTCCCAGCCCACATCCACAGCAGCAGGTCTGGTCTCCTTACAAACCCTCAGAGCAAGGGCTCGGGCACAGGGACGGGGTTGAAGGCTGGCAGCTCCTGGGCCACAGGAGCCCCTTCCATGCTCTGGGGCAGGAGGGGGATGCAGACACCCACCCTGGGCAGGATTGCATCCCAATGTTTGCCCCATGGCATCTGGGGCTGCCTTTCAGGTGCTGACAGCCTGCTCTTGGGCATCCATGGGAGGCAGCTGAGGCCAGGCTGAGAAGGAGCAGCAGTGCTTGGCCCAGGGCTTGGACAGTCCATCAGAGGCTGCCACTCTGCCCTTGTCTCCCAGGTAATGCCTTCTTCCATGCATGCCAGGGCTCTGGGGGCTGCATGGCCCTGCTCCCGACTTGATGGTGAACCCAGAGCCCCTGCACTGCCCCAAACACAGGTCTCTCGATCCAGATGCTCACTGGAGCATCACCAAGACATTGGGTCCATCTGAGAGCAGATATTTAGGTACAGATGGTCTCTGCAGCTGGAAGAGCTGCTTGTGCCCACAGTGGGCTCTGCTGGGGAAGGGCTGCTTTAAGAGCAACCTTTTGGGGCTGGAAACACAGCTGTGCCCTGCCTGGGGGCACCAGGTCCTGTCCTGCAGACAGCACAGGGCACAGCCAGCCTGGTATGGCAGGGCATCTCTGCCATCTCCTGACTGCCAGGCCTTGCTGTCCACCTGAGCTATCCATTCCATGGCATCTCACAGGGTGCTACCACAGCATGGAGGGGGCACTCAGTATCCTGCTGCTCACCTGCTTGCTGCTGCCCTCCCCTGCGGGGAGCGAGACCAGTCCCAGCCCTGACCAGCATTTGCAGAAGGACCCTGAAGAGCCACCATCCCAGCACTATGCTGCCAGGTGAGGGGATCCTGGGGCCAGGACAGGCAGCAGAGGCTGGGGCAGCCCTGGCACCACAAAGGACCCTGGCCCCCACCCATAGCTCCCTGTTGCGCTTTGCTTTCTGCCATCCCCAGGGCCATGCGGGAGCAGAAGGCTGGCAGTGCCCAGGAGCTGCCCCCCCGGCCCCGCTGCGTCCGCTGCTGTGAGCTGCCCGAGCAGCGCTTCTCCTACCCCCAGTACCAGCCCCTGCCTCAGATCAACATGACCATCCTGAAAGGTGAGGGCACCCAATGCCACCAGGCACCATCAGCCTGCCCAGTCTGCCAGCACAAAGCTGGGCTCCCAGTGACAGCTCTCTGGAGCGCTAGTCTTGCACAGACTGGGAGATAGAATCTGGGACTGGTGCCTCTGGTCCAGCACCTGACACAAGCAGGGGGGCATTAGGCAGGGGACACCCCATGGCATGAGCTGCTCCTGCTCTGGGGGCCTCTGGGCAGCAGCTTTGGGGGCAGCATCAGAGCCCAGGGAGGGGGCGAGGGGGAAGGTCCCTGCCATCTCCATCCCTTTCTGTCAGCAAAGAGGCTTCCAGGGCTTTGGGTTTAGAGCTGGCACCTGCCTCTGACAGCACCGCTGTTCCTCCCTCTTTGCCCAGGCGAGAAGGGGGACCGCGGCGAGCGAGGCATGCAGGGCAAGTTCGGCAAGACAGGGGTGGCCGGCAGCAGGGGCCATGCTGGGCCCAAGGGACAGAAGGGCAGCGTGGGCGCACCAGGGGAGCGCTGCAAGAGCCACTATGCTGCTTTCTCGGTGGGCCGCAAGAAACCCCTACACAGCAACGACTACTACCAGACCCTCATCTTCGACACAGAGTTTGTCAACCTCTACAACCACTTCAACATGTTCACGGGTAAGTTTTACTGCTACGTCCCCGGGATCTACTACTTCAGCCTCAACGTGCACACCTGGAACCAGAAGGAGACGTACCTGCACATCATGCGCAACGGGGCAGAGGTGGTGATCCTCTACGCCCAGGTGAGCGACCGCAGCATCATGCAGAGCCAGAGCGTCATGCTGGAGCTGCAGGAGCAGGATGAGGTCTGGGTGCGGCTCTACAAGGGCGAGCGCGAGAATGCCATCTTCAGCGATGAGTACGACACTTACATCACCTTCAGTGGCCACCTCATCAAGTACAGTGGTGACCCCTGAACACCTGGTCTACCCTGCTCCTCCCACCCTGGAGCGGGTGTCAGAGGAGCCCCCGCTACCCTCTCGCCCTGGGCATGCCGCCCACCATTAAGCTGTTAGCCCTGCAATGTGCCACTACCCCAGCAGCTGTGTGTGAATCCCTCCCGCCCGGTTCCTCCAGGACAATTGGAGCCATTTCCAGCTCTGCCACATTGGTGACCCAGGCAGCGGCCGTTTCCCCGGGGCAGGCAGGGAGCTCACCCCCACCAGCACCTGCTTCAGAGCTGGGTTTTCTGGGACCCAGCCATTCGTGACACTGGCTGTGAGCTGGCACCAGCCAAATGGGTTTGACACCAGTGCCCTGGTGCTAGGCAGTGCAGACACGTGCATCGTCTTCCTCCCTTGCCCCACCTGCACTGTGCCACGCTCTGCAGGCTCCTTCTCCTGCCACAGGGCAGAGGGTGCTCAGCATCAATCAGGAAAGGCAATAAAACCACTACAGACCCCTCTGTCCTTCTGCAGAGCTGTGTCCTGATGCTGTGGAGGATGCAGGGCTGGCTACATGCTGAGCAGGTTGCATCAGTTCCCCTCTGCAAGTCCCCATCACAGTTCCCCCCACCACAGCTTCTGCTCGGTGCCGATGCTGCTGAGGAGGGGCTGGCTCCCCAACGACAGCCCTGAGTGTGGGGCCCTCGGCCTCAGCTGCTTCCTCTTCAGTTAGATTATCTGATGGGCAGGCTTCGTATTTTTGTAGATGCAATAGCAGAGTGGGGTGGGGGCAGCTGCCCCTGCCCCACCGCTTGTGACCACATTAAACACCCCACGGTTTCCAGTCCTGTTCACACTTCAGTGCATCCTCTTGTGCGTGAGGAAGCTCCCAGCAGCTCAAAGTGGGTTCCGGCTTCCGGAAGTGCCGGGGTTGGTATAGTGCTGCCGAACAGGTGGTGGGGAGCAAAGGGAATGGCAGAGGGTCCCTGGAGAGCTGGGGAGACCTGAGCTGGGTTCTACAAGGGTCAGCAGAGACCCAAGGGCCAGGGAGCCAAGCACAGCGACAGACCTGCCAGCCTGTGAGCAGGGCAAGCTGAGGGTGGTGGCCGCATTTACCAAGAGTCCAGATTGTCCGGCAAGTCCGCAGGGATGAGGTAGGTCTGAAATCAAGCTGGGAAGCTGGAGGTTGGGATCTGGATCGGTGAGCTGGTTGCTGGGCAGAGCAGGGCTACAGCTGGAGACCAACATATCCCAAGCATAGCAAGGGAAGGAGAGAGCGCTCTGGGCTGAGCTTAAATAAAGCCCTGGCCCCAGGTGGGTGGTGGGTGGGGGCCCAGGTGAGGCTGATCAAGCCATCCAGGGCTGTTGGTGCCTCCATGGCCCCAGTACTGCTGTCTCCATGGGGCTGTCCCCAGGGATCCTGCAGTCCCTGACAGACTCATGGTGCAGGACACATGTTCCGTCCGTCCTGGGAGACCCAACCCCATCCTGGGACACGGTCCCATCCTGGGACATGTGGCCCCATTCCAGAACACGTGCCCCATCTCAGGACACACAGTTAATCCCAGGACACGTAGCCCCATCCCAGGACATGCACCCCATCGCAGGACACATGTCCCATCCTGGCAGACATGTCCCCATCCTAGGCCATATGGCCTCATCCCCGGACCCGTGTCACATCCCCGGACCCATGTCTCATCCTGGGACACAAGTCCCCTGTCCCAGGACACGCAGCCCATAGCAGGACACGGATCTCATCCCGGCACACACATCCCATCCCGGGACACGTGTCCCATCCCAGCACACAGGTCCCAGCTCGGGACACGCGGTCCCGGCGCCGCCGAGCGCGGCCGGGGCGGGCCGAGCCGGGCGCTGGGGGCGGTGCGGGGCCGGACCCGGG
>JANIJG010022095.1:0-38027 GCA_024611175.1 Megaceryle torquata | reverse complement strand
TCTCTGGGCAACCTGTTCCAGTGTCTCACCACCCTCATGGTGAAGAAATTCTTCCTAATGTCTGACCTGAATCGACCCATCTCTAGTTTTAATCCATTCCCTCTAGTCCTGTCACTGCCCAACAGCCTAAAAAGTCCCTCCCCAGCTTTCTTGTAGGCCCCTTAAGATACTGGAAGGCCACAAGAAGGAGCTTTCTCTTCTCCAGACTGAACAATCACAACTCTCTCAGTCTGTCCTCAAAGGAGAGGTGCTCCAGCCCCCTGATCATCCTCATGGCCCTTCTCTGGACACGTTCCAGCACTTGGCTTCAGCCTCTTTACTCCTTCCTCACAGGTATTTATACACACTTAGATCCCTCCTCGAGCCTTCTCCAGGCTGACAATCCCAGGTCTCTCAGCCTTGTTTGGTGCTGCAATCCTTTAAACATCTTAATAATTTTGTTTGTTAAATAATTTATATTAAATTGGCTTGAAAATTTGCATAGTTCCTCTTCCAGTTGCTGGCGTGGTTAGAACAACCATCCCCTTCACGACCTTTGCTGGATTGCGTGTTTGTTTCTTACTCTCTAGTTTGATTTTAATAGCTTCTGCCAGGCAGACATCACCCTCAAGGAAGCTATGAAAGCAGTAGGCAAGAAATTAACTTACAGCTGAGGAACAACAAATATTGCTTATCAGGCTGTTACAACACTTTCACCTATTTGAGTTGGACCTGATTAGCGCACAGGGGCTATATAAAACCAGATGTTTTATGAACATCAGCCGCATGAAGGCTAAGTGGCTGATGTGTTCTCTTTTGAGTATATTTCTCCAGGTAGTACCATGGTTTTGTACAACTTCACAGGCCTGTCAGTTCATTTCATAACTTGGGCAAATGTCTTGCTCTGCACAGGGAATATTCGTCACTGGGATACACCTCACTTTATAAATGAGGCTGCATCCCGTTCTTTGCCACCACCTGCCTGCATTGTGTCTGCTTGTCAAAGCAATATAATTGTCCTCCATGGTTTCTGTAAACTTTGTTACAAAGCTCCCTGCAGCACGGCCCAGGTGACCCTGTAATGACACCAGTAGTGATAGAGACCTGTCACATTCTAGATGTTACGTTGAGAGACACATTGCGCCTGGCTAAACACCTTTGGCTCCTTCTATATAGCACCGAGTAGATAAAAATACTAGAATTGTGTCATTTCTTGTTTCTGTTAATCAGCTTTCCTAGAAGGTTTAGAAGCAAGCACCTTTATCCATTGACAGCTGAGAGACACCCTTTGCCTCTCTTTGCTTGGTGAGGCCCACGACAAGAAATTCCACCCAGCAACCAGACCAGCTGGCTCTCACAGGGTGCTCCTGGAAGGCTGTGAGGTGAGACCCCCCGAGCTCAGAAGACTGTTCTGCGAGGATTAGTTAAAAGGCACCTACCTAAGTAATCCAGTCTGTACTCTGGGATTACAAATGCAGGAAGAGATGGGGTGCACTGACTTCAACTCATCATCAGCTTAGCTGCGATTCTGATTCCACGAGCAAGCACAGACTCAATGCAATTAAATTCTCTGTGTTTACAGGAAAAAAAATTAAGGTAATCCCTTGAAGTAGTCAGTTCCCTTTTCTAATTTTGCAGTATCTGTTGTGGTCACAATGCTTTGCTTCACTTTGGCAAATCCTAACCTTTTCTTAATTAAGAGAGTTTTATCACACCCATATGGACTTAATTTATTTGGTTTTCTATTTTTATAGAGCTCCCAGGTTGCATTTTTTAATGGAACCAAACTATTTTACTTTTACAGAGCTATACAGTTGTCAGCTGTCTTGTAACAGAAACAATGAAATTAAGCAGTGTTAGAAGGGCAAATGCCTTTCCATAGAAGAGGAAATACTTTTCTCAGCCAGCACCTAGTCGATGCTCTGACTTTCCCCACAGGAGGTCACATCAGGCAAATAACGCAGTTCTGGAACCATTGTACCTTGAAGGGGGTGTTAAGAGTTTCACTGCTTTGGGGCACACTTTTCAGCAGGAGTTGTTAGACATGTATTAATGCCACTTTGCATCTGCTCCACCCTGTCCTGGATACACAACTGTCCTAACACTGCACATCATTCACTGGCATTTGAGGACCATCCTTCCAAACCCCCCCAGCTTCAGGCAGGTCATTTGCCATCTGTCAGAACAGCTAAAATAACAGTACCAAGTTTGATGGCAGTGTATTTCCAGATTTAGTGTATGCCAATAAAAAAAACACTCCTGGAAGATTCACATTGATAACCTGACTGTTTATTAATCCCAAGGACAGCTTAACATAAAATCTGTGAATGCTGCATCTTGAAGATCTCTACAGCACAAGCATATTGCATGAGAGTGGAAAAGATGAAGGTGGTATTTTTATTTGCTGCACAAATGTGGAATGCAGAAAGCTAAAATAGCAATAATCCTGCTATAGGAGTGTTAAGAAGAGTGACTTTAGGGAAGGCCCTGGAGAAAAGCAGAGGCAGTTGAACTGGAGACACCATTTAACATACTACAACCCAGTTCCAGAAATCTATTTCTGGTTGCTGTTCAAAGCCAAGCATGAAGGTGCAAGGTCTGCCCACAGAGGTGTTCAAGTTGCAGCACAGTGCAGCGGGTTTGCTTTACTATCGATTCCAGTCACCCTGCAGCCCCTCTGTACCAGACCTAGTTACTGGTGTAACTTACAGAGTTCCACTTCACATCCAAAATGCTGTCTTGAGGGAAGAGTATGTTTGGGTGTTGTGGTTGGTTGGTTTGCTTTTGTGTTAGGGGCTTTTTTTTTTTTTTATTTAGAAAATATTTTTAAGTACTTCTCAATGTGTGAAGAAAAAAAAGACTCATCAGCTGTTCAGAAACCAAAATTTCATTTATTGTAAAGTTCCTGAAACAGTAAACACCTTATCAGAAGTACAATGAACTGGCATCATTTCTTTAAAATGTTGAACTGTCCTCCAGGAACAGCACCTGGAATAATCAAGAGAGCTCTTAAGCTAAGGAATAACTTGGTGCAAGCAAAGCCCCCCCCCCCCCCCTTCCTGTCCCCTGCCAGCACCACCAGTGGAGAACAGGCAGTTAATTTTTATTTGCATTTCCTACCCAACAGCTCTCAAGCTTCACATGGTAGAGTGCAAGCTTGAATTCACCCTTTTGTATTTGGGGACCGTCCAATGAAAGGTGTAAGAAATGAGACAACTCACAATGCAAATCCAACTTTAGACAAAAAAAAATTAAAAAGATTTTGTAGAACTTGTAGTTTAACGACTATAAAAAGCTATAGCCTCTTGCTTAAAGAGGTGAGCGAAGCAATGAGACAAGGCTTTACTTTCCACTAGGTGTTTGTGGTCTATTCCCACAACTGCCAAAGGCATAAGCCTGGACCTACCCTCCCTATAGGGTTCGTGTCTCTTGCATCAGAAGCATAGAAGCAACAATTCTCCAGCGAATTCCACGAACACCCACCCTTCCAGTCCTTTTGGCTTCCTGCATCTGAGCAAACAGCATTTAGAAGGCAGCCAGCAGGTGCCTGATCTGGACCGCGGGGACAGAAAGCATTGCCCACAAGGTCCAAGAGGTGATTCCTTCTCCATAAGCACCCTTTTCCCCACATACACTTGAAGGCATAAACAGCCTTTTTTGGATGAGCTGTGTACGTACGTGCAGTCCCCCATACTTGTGGCACTGCAGCAAAACAGCTCTTCTTCATAAGCTAGTGATTTGTTCCCAGTCTTCACATGTTACTTCACTAGTAACTAAGCCTCTCAAAAACATTAACCTCAATAGCCCCTTTCTACAGCGTAAGGCAAACCCACCTCATTTACAGCTCTACCCACACAGAGTGGAACAGAAATAGCTTCAAGGGTGTGGGACTGGCTGATAGTCCTGCAGTTAAATGTTACAGAGAAATTTTCCTATTACAGGGCCAACCTAAGATGCCTTGTTTATAACTTACACTATTAAACTTTCACAACTTTATACAAATTCTTAATGATGTTAAAAAACACTGTACAAAGCCACCTTAAGGCACAAAAAGTTAAACCAGAAACGCAGCCCACTGGAAGTCTCAAAGCAGCCAATTCAAGAGAAGCTGGCCTTGTAATAAGTACCTTGTTCATTTATACACGTTAAGCTTCATTGTCATACATTAAAACTAGTAAATAGAGGACAAAACATACACTGCTCAGCATCTGCTCTTTCATTAGTACCAGTCTCCATCCGAGACACGATCTGTGGTTAAAAAAGGAACTGAAAGAAGTCCCTGAAAGGATTTGCTATGAGCAACCTGAGCTATTACATGTGTAGGCATGCACTTAGGGCAACATTGTTCTGTAATGGGGGGATGCGAGCGTGCTTCAACCTCAGTGCTGTGCTCAACTTTGTAAAAGCAAGGAAGTATGGACATGAAAAGAAGTCATCAAAATGGCAGTGACAGAAGTTGGGAGAAATGGTAATCTTGCACAAAAGAATTTCATAAGTTCTTGTCCCCTCCTCAAGTAAATTGACTGTGGCAAATGACTGAGCAGTAAGATAAAGGTGCCCACAAAGAGTACTGTCATTCCTAAAAAAGTCTGAAACTGATAACGCAAGTACTCTCTTGGCTTAAAGATTCTTGCTTAACTTCTACTGATGGCCAGCCACAGCTATGCAATAAAATCTTGCATGGTAGCTTCTCAGTAGGAGTCTGAAGGTTTCTGTCTACGGGAGGGAAAACACCAACAATGTCTCATTTCTCCAGAGTATGAATGGCATCTCTGCAACCTAAACGTAAAACACAAACTCTGTTGTAAGTACTAGTGGATACTTTCTTACATGAAAGTCTTCAAGAAGTGAGAAGTTGCCCTATCTACATGAATATTTAACATGGAATTCCATAGGAGAAGCAGCCCGATAGAACAGTTTAATTTAGGTGCAATTTTTCCCCAATGTGGCTTCAAATGAAGGGTACGAGACCACTGCCAATGAAGCCTTAAGGAAAAATGCTGAGCGTCAATGCTGCTTTTGGTTCAGTTTTCTTCTTTACCAGCACTTTTTCTCCCAGCCTTCCAGCAACGCTCATCAGATCGCCTCGGTACTGCTTGCGTTATTAATAAGCCGTTTACCTTTTGCGCAAAGGAGGAGCTGTAATATTAGCACAGAGCCCTCAGCTCCTGTTCACTAAAAAAAGAAAGAACATTCTCAGTACATTTGACATTAAGAAAGTCTGTAGCAACATGGAAGAAAGGAAAAACTAGCTTAAGAGTTTCTATTCATTGTTTTATAGCAAGAAAACTTTTGTCAGGGTTTATTATAAAGGAACAGCATAAGGAAACCAAATAAATAGTTGAATAGTTAACAGTATGCAATATAATTCTACTAAACTTAATTACATAAAAATTAAACTCTGCAACAGTATCAGTATGAAAGATTTCGTAGGAAAAACTAGGACTCAGTCTGAGATCCTCAAACCTGTACATTGCAAAAAACAGTCAATTTTGATGCCCAGTTGGTCCCAGCTTTGTCCTCTGAGGGACTGTGTCCATTCAGAACTACAACCCATCCATACAGCTCCCTAATCCCACTCTGCCCCATCATACACACGCTCTTTTTCCCCAGGCGTCTAAGGGAGAGCGATTGGGAAGCACAAGGTATGAGTTGTGCTTCATTGTTTCAGAGGAAGCAGTATCTTTTTCCTCATCTGAAGAAGGTTATGCAGTTTAGCCTAAGGACACTTCTTTCTTCCTTAAAGCAGCAGAGGAACAGAAAGAAGACAGAAATGACCTCATGCTCCCAGTAAAGCCCCAGCCGGATTCTGGGGGAGGTGGAGTCAAAGGCTGATTTATCATTAGTTGGACAAACTGTCTGATCTAACATGGTGAAGTCAGTGGAGAGAACTTCAATAACTTCAGTAGAACTACATCAGACCCTCTGACATTCTTTTTTCCACTCATCAACACTGTGCAGTCACACTGAGCTGGATTCCATTAGCACATCTTGCCCAACACAGGAGGGGAAGGGAGCGATCTCCGCTGGCTCCCAGAGGTGACTGACTTAAGCAAATTCATCACCCTCTGCAACAGGATTTTACTGTGCACCCAAATAAGGACGCATCACCACTGATCTGGAATCAGTCCCGGATACAGATTTCTTTACCTGTGGGACAGGCGCATTTCTTGCTAAAGAAGCGCCGCTCACTGTTTGGCTACACACCAGGTGAGTCTGGGTCCTTCACAAAGAAATATACACACAGTGGTAACTCAAACTCTGCATCACATCAGTTGATCAAATTCTCCTCTTGTACAATTTTTAGATTAGTAGACAGTTCCACCGAAGTCAGAAGCACTAAAAGGTGTTTGAGGAAAACCCAGCATTACATATTTGCATTAAACGGCAAAACATATCCTAAAATATTCCTTGACATCTGTCACTGAAACACTGACAATGTCAACTTCTCCATAACACTGGAAAAATTAACAAAAACTCTGCTATCAAGTGACGACAACAACAACAACAAAAAAAATCTGAAAAGTTATAACAAAAAGAAGCTTTGTCAAATTCCTGTCAGCCACTTGAAGTATTGCCTATCTGTTCCACGAAATTAAAAACTTGGCACGTTTTCCTTGGATGACATTTATCAACATTTTCTTTTATCTAGAAGATTTCTTGCATATCAGAAAATCACTTGGCTAGGATATTTTTGCTTATTAGAAAACATTGCCTTTCAGTTATAGCTATGAAGCTCCACACAGTTCAGTAAATAAATTCTCCTGGTATTTCTTGCAGTAATGGTTCCTCAAATTTAAATCGTTTGGAAATGGCTTTCTGCTCAGTTACTTTTTCTTTTTCTGACTGCCTACATTGTCCCAGTGTGTACGAAGCCACTACAATTAGTTCTTCCGTCACTATTGATTCTTCTTCTTCAGTCTTCTCAGCTTCTACTGATTTTTCAGAGGCAGAATCTACATCTTTCTGGGTGACATCACTGGACTCGCCTCCTGTGTTCTTACTGCAGACCCTGCAAGCAGGATTATCACTTTGTTGTAACCATGGATGTTGAAGACATTCTTCAGCAGTTGCCCGGTCCCTGGAAAGGGAGGAAAGTGTTAAAAGAAGTGTCCAAATGAATTTGAAATCTAGTACCTTGCGGAAGAGATCTGTACAGATTATTCTGAGGATATTGACAGCATTAAAGACAGGCTGATAGAAGTGCTGATAGCTAATTTTTCTTTTTTAGCCAAAAAAGACCAGCAGCAGCCTAACGAGATGAACTGCTAACATTTAAAATAAAGGAGTTCATAGATCCTTAAATATGCTCCCATGCTGACAAACAACTTTCAAAGTTTATACAGATTTTTTATATATATATACACACACACACACACACACGGAAATTATCCCATCCTTACATTCTTAAAGTATTTCCACAGACAAGCAGTAGGCAGTGTCAACAGTTGACATGCCCCATGAAGAACTGAAGTTCCACAGAGAACACCTCTATTTTGAGACCTACAATTTCCAATCTGCTGCCCATTGTGAACAGCATGTTAATGAACCAGGAAAGAGAAGTCAAAGCACAGTTCATTGAAAAGACATCATCAAAGCACCTGTCAGGAAAGCCAGTACATGGTACCACATGCTACAATTCATACCTAGCTTTCTGAAATTAGCCTGGGTTTTAATTACGAACACTTGGACACATTCTGAACATGCAACTTTGGAGGGGAATGCGAGGAATTATCTTTTCATATATACAAGTAGTAATAGCACAATGAAATATGAATAACCCAAGTTCCCATATACTTTAAAAATTAAATGTAAGTGCTGTCATTTTAACGTGACCCCAGTCTGACATATTAGCATATACAACTGTGCCTTTTACTTACTCGGGTTTCTTAACCAGCAGAGTTTTGATGAAATCCACGGCAGACTCTGATATGAGGTCAAAGTCTTCTCCAGAGTAACTTACATTCATTTGAGATATATTTAAGAACGTTTCTTGTTTATCATCCCCTAAGAAAGGTGATATTCCTGTCAGCATAACATATGCCAGTACTCCAATGCTCCTAAATTAAAAGTAAAAGCCAGAAAAGCAGTTTTTCAGTTTCTTAAAAAAACCAAGCAAACAACTTTTCAGTAAAGCAAGTTGTGATAACCATTAATTTGTTCAACTTACCACATGTCGGTTGCTGTACTGATTGGGTCGTAACTCAGAACTTCAGGAGCTGCTCAGGGAAAAACAAACCCTCAAGTTCTTTTGTCATAGGCAGACATTACATCGTAGTTATACAGTGCAATAATGGGCATGGGGTAAAATTTAAGATAAGCCATTTGAAGCAAGACAATCTTTTGTAATCAAGATATTTGTATGCAAGTTAAAGTGATTACTGTAATTCATTGTTTTTAAGTAAAAAATGTTTTCCTTTTATAATATACTATATACAGATTTCTTATGGAAAAGTCAGAAATACCCAACATTACATATTTTGTCACTGAAACTGTTACCCAAATAAGATAGATCATAAAACTTAAAAGATATTTCCAAGTACATTTTCAAAGACTAGAATGTTGTTTGGTTTTTTTGGTAATAAAATGGATACAAACCTCCACAGGCTAAAATACTGTTTTCAGAGACTGAGTATGTAGCTTGGAACTTGGTAAAAGTCATCTAAAGTGTGTACTCATCATCAGCACAAGCCCAATCATCACTCCAACTGGCAAGCCTGGCCAGTTCTACCTTTTACAGCAGTACCACATTCAAGTTATAACCAGATCTTTTGACACAGTAGCTCCAGAGCCAGTCTGTCAATCACCAAAATAAAGACATTTTCTCTTTTTGCTCCCCAAAAGCCCGGGCTATACATTACTCCTATAGTAACAACTTACCAACATATTCTGGAGTTCCCATAATTTCTCTTAGTTCCTCACTGGTCTTCATTATTCTGGAAAGGCCAAAATCTACTATCTTAATGTCTCCCAGAGGAGACTTACTGGTTAGTAGAATGTTTTGAGGCTGAAAAACAGAAAAAGGAGACTTTCAGGATCACCCGAATCTACTGTCTGACACCATACTGCATTAATTATTTTAGATCATGAGTAGCAGTAATGCATTCCATAACAACAATACCCAGCATCGTTTATTTCCCCCAAGGTGAGCTTGGTGACACACAGGCTAAAAGGAATGGCAGGATTTTCATTTATAACTGAGAATTAAACATCTACCTTTATTAGCTTAAAATGCATACAATAGCTATAATTTAACAATAGCATATATACACCTCCACATTTTTACCTTTAGTCCTTCATACCTTTAACTCCCCTTCCAGCCTTACTTCCTTCCAACAGATGGTGTAAACTCCTGTTGCAGGTGTCCAAAAAACACCCAATCATTTTAAAAAGCCTGAACACACAAAACTATTTTGGCTACACCTGTTTAAAGAAAGTCTGTTGCAACTGACCTCAATCTTGTTCAAAGTACAAACAATCATATTACAGCACACTAACTGAAGAATAGTTAAAAAAAATACAGAAGCCTGAAAAACAGGTTTTTAAGAGCATCACCTTTGGATAAACTTGTTTGCTCTGATGTCACTAGATCTTGGCTGTCATCCTTCAAAGCAACTTTGTGGTCATTAAGAAGTTTCTTACTGGTTTTTTCCTTTTTTTTTGTTAATGCTACCTCAGTTTAAACAAAAAATCCTTAAAGCTACCTTTAGACAAGAGGTCTTAAAGATTTTTTTTTGCCACTGAAGGATATCCTTGCCAAAAAAAAAAAAAGGTGTGACCATCCCTGCCCCCAGGCCATTGATCACACTGGGGTTGATTATTAACTTCTCCAATGGTAACACTGACAGTGGACACTGTGCTCATGCCTCTGCTAAGCACAACTTCCATGAAAGAGAAGCAGCCTTTATTTATTGGGAACCTGGATCATCTTGCGTCAGGGGGTGGTTGAAAAGGAAGGAGGTCAAAAGAGTAACACCAAAGCAACCACTGACTGATAATTCATTGAGCTAGATCAACACCAACATTTATACTTTTTCCCTTTCCACCCAGCTGTTTTCTCCTCAGCCCCTAGTCAATCATGAAGACATTGCTTTCACAGGAACAGCCATGCATTTGAACAGAAAACACTGTGCAAAAACACTTCAAAACCCTTTGGCCAGTAGTTCTTGCTGCAAGACCTCAGTACAGTCAAGTTCTTTCACTCCTGCAAAGTGAAACTGGGGTATTTCAAACTAACTCCATGGTGTTATCAAAGCTATTTACTGTTTGTAAATCTATCTATAAAGAACAGCTTCCCCCCCCCCCAGAAACTGGGATCTGGTGGCAGTACAAAGGCTTTTGGAGCTGTGCATTACCACATGCTTTATAGTCCACATTTGTTAGTCTGTATTTGTATTAGAAAAGCAAACATCCAAAAAAAGCTGACTATGCCTCCCTAATTAGCCTCTCAGATGTTCTTCCCAGTGGGAAATTTAGCTACTTTCAGAAGAGGCAAGTGAAAAGCACGAGAAAAGCATGAGAAAAGCATTTGTTCTCTATATTTAAATGAGGGAGTTTTTAATGGAAATGTTTTGTGAAACCCTTAAGCCCCATATAATACTTCAGTAGATAATGTAGTTTGCCAGAAGTTTTTACTACTTTTTTTTAAAGTTTTATTACTCAAAGCATACCTATGCAGAAAAAAACCCCTGCCTACAGTATGAATTGAGTCATAACCCTAAATCACTGCCCAATGAAATACCAGTTTTCTTCTTTTAAGGAATTATTATGGGGTTCATGTGAAGTGATGATCTAAACACCAGCCTTAAAGAAGCCATAGGCTTTGAACTTACCATAGTTTTCACCTCAACACAATTACTCTAAGACTTTAAGAAAATGAAGATCGTTTTCCCACATCTGTAATGCTGTTTCACTTACGTTTTATTTCTGCTATAATATGTCTAGGTTTGTCTAATGTCAACTAGGCCACAAAGGCAAGAGATATGCAGGCCAGAGGTTCTCCTTGTACCACTCTAAGAAGGGCCTTTCATTCTTCCTATCAAGCAGTAAGAAAGTGGCTAATGAAAAATGAAATGGCAATATTTAAAAACCTCCCTCTCTGCTGCAGTAAGGATTAAAGGTTCCAGGTTAGATCCTCTTATATTGTGCACTGACGAAACAAGAAGTTGTCCATGGCTAAATGGACAACCTGAATGGATGTACTTTACTACAAGACTGGCATGTGCACAGGAAGGACATAAGGTGGCCATGCTAGTCTAGCCCAATGCCCTAGTTAACACAGACAGAATTAGGTACCTTGAGAAAGATTATAACAAGATGATAAAAAGTTGGATTTTCCAGGCATACTCTCAACAACCAGAAACTCAGACTTTCAGAACTGATACGGTGGTTATACCAGTATCATCATGTTAAGAGTAACAGCAGTGAAAAAGCACCATTTATCATTGCAAATATTAACCAGTCTTACATTTTTGACTTAAGCTGGACTAAACTCCTGTGGCACGAAGAACGTGGCTTTCTTGACACTATGAACATCAGGGTGAAGGCCAAACTTCACAATTTTGCACAAATTGTTTGTAATAAGAGTGCTTAGTAAAATAGAATACCTTTCAAACCTACCTAGCCAGCAGGTTTTGGATTCTTGTAAACTGACTATATAAAGGCAAAATCTATACACTGCAAATCTGCTCTTATTCTGGAAGTTTGTGAGCCTCTGGCTCTATTATTTCTTGTATCTTTAGTTCGCTTCAAGACAAGTATGACTAAAGACACATAATAAAAGCTATGTTTTTAAACTAATCGATGCCTCACCTTATCCTTCAACATTAATAAAAATATCTGTTAAGCATCCAATTTTATAATACTGTAAACCAATCAGATGCCCAGAAGTAAAAACCAAACAAACCAAGCAAACCAAACCCCAGGAATTACGTAGGGAATAATCACAGATTGTCTTTGGTTGGAAGAGACCTTCAAGATCATTGAGTCCAACCTTTGACCCAATACTGCAAGCCCACCACTAAACCATGCTCCTGAGTGCCATGGTTTAATAATGAGCAGAAACAGGAAAAACAGAGATACCCCAGCTACACTGTGTATGCACATATTAAAAGAGGCTGATCAGTCCACACCCTAAAAAAGTTAAAATGACTTCCATATCTTCAGGCAATTGAAGTTTAAGAATATTGCCTTTTTTGTGTGTCTCAATATGTATACAAGTGGAAAAAAATGCTACAGTCACTGAAAGGGTAGATGTATTAGACTGGCATTACACTTTAATTCCCCAAAATACGGAATGCGAGTCCCATGGATTAAGAAACAAGGCTATAATCAAAATAGGGTCTGTAGAACCTGGATACTCTAACTGCTTATTAACAAACAGCTTTGCTCTAGTTGCTGTAAAGGTTTGAACTCCAGATTAAACTGTCCTTTTGCCTTGAAAAAAAATGGTATTTTATTTAATTATTTTCCTAGTTTCCTGGGTATTCTTTTAGACAAGGAATACTACACTTCTGTTAATAAATATTCCACATTAATCTACCTGGAAAACTCGCTTGAGAAAATTAATCCATTTTTGTAACAGGCCACTTCTTTTGTAAAATGACACCCAGGCCAATTTCAAATAGTGATTTTTCTAGTTGTCCTTACTGAACATATCATCTTGAAAGAAAGACAGAAGAAGGAAGGGAAAAGTTGTCTGTTGGATAACCGAAGTAATATATACTACAGGAGAGTGCTGCTTGGAGCAGTCATTCTCCCAGACTCAAGGGCTATGTAGGCTCTTCCCCTCTCTCCACTGCAGCCAAAAGGCAGCTAGTCCTTCCTCAACCTCCATGCCTTTTTAAATTCTCTTCCATTCCCAGCTACTTCAAGCTTTTAGTGAACACTAATTCAAGATCAAGTCAAACAACAAATGAAAACACACAGAAAGGAGTCTTCCCTGACTCTGCAGCTTTTATGCACCATTAGGAGGAGATGAAAGACTCCTGACTACAATCTATGCACACCCTGCAAATTAAATAGCATCAACACAATACTGTCGAGTGCTACTTAATTTGTACTCAGGAGCATTATATTTGCTCTTTCTCCAAGTCAAAGCTGTATTACATGACTGTATTTTGCCATTAAAAACAAGCCATATTTCAGCCATCTTTCAGGAGAACCGTGCTTTCAGACAGAAATGCCCATGTGCCGCTTTGCACAGCCACAACAAAATACCTTTTTATTGTTTTTCCCCTGCAGTGTTTAGTCTCATAGGAAAGATCTTGCATCTGTTAAGGAGACAGACAGAAGCTAAAGCAAGCTAGCTGGCACTGTCAGATCTGGTTGATTAGATAATAAACTATAACAAGAAACTGACAATCACATACTGACAACCATTTTGGCTTAAATTCTTCTGGGAACAAAGCCTGACTTTTTGTGAAGGTGTAACTTATGGAAAATTTGAAGTAGCTTTCCCAAGGTATTTGTACCAGACCAATGAAAAGGAAGCCTTTAGAGACCTGAAAGGTGAAAGTAATAGCACAAGGAAAACATTTTTAGCAAAAATTTGCAATTTTTTATATTGCTAAACACCTTGCTTAACAGCAGTACACTTTGCACAGGTCTTGCAAATGTCACCCCGAAGAACCAAGCATTTAGTAAATTCTATGGTGCTGTAATCACAGAATGTTAGGGGTTGGAAGGGACCTCTAGAGATCACCCAGTCCAACCCCCCTGCCAAAGCAGGATCACCTAGGGCAGGCCACACGGGAATGCACGCAAGCAGGGATGCCACTTGGTAAAGCGGTGTGAGCCATACTATACAACAGATGAAGGTTTGAAGTGGGTTAGTGAACACGTAGCCAAAACCAGCAACCAAGCTCAATTTTTGAGTTCCTTGAAAAATTGGCTTTTGCGGTTTTTTTAATCAAGCCTTGCAAGGCATGTGGGTCAATCAATATTCTCAAGTAGTGGCTTTTCATCCTACAGTTTCCATCATCCTTATTTGCCAATATCCTGAAGACTTTGTTAAACCTCATTTTGCAAAAGACCAATTGTCTTGTATATCATGAGATAACACTGCCATTAAGACTCTCAGGATGCACTTTCAGAAAACATCACACACTGCACTAACAAATATACTAAACTCAAACGCTGGACAGTTTGCTAATTAAAAAGCTCACAACACTGGATCTTTCAGTAAGAACTGGATATGCTCAGTTTTATAATCTAAGTTTTCTGATCAATTGGAACATTTTTGAACAAGCTTTTCTGAACTTGGAAAAAGCTACCTGGTCCATAAGCTGTAAGCAACACTCCAGTCTACTTTTGCCACTAAAACCCCCATAGTTAAAGCACAATTCATTTCCATGATATATACCATCCACAGAAGATGAATTTTAATTTTACACACTCTGCTTCAAGGAAATTCAATGGCCAACCGTAGCAGAGACACTGAGTCTCTTGTATAAGCATACTGGAGCTTTAAGAAATGTTAACTGCTCATTTTTAGTCCTTCTGAACACTTATTCTCACATCCCTTCTTAAAAAAATTCCACTGATTACTTTAGTACCATTAATAATATTCTATGCATATGACTAAATCAATTGGCTACAGCAAGTTTTAAAGGATTCCACAGATAATTTGAATAAATGGTTTGAAAACCAGACAGATGACATATTTGTGTGCAAACATTACTCATCATCTGCCTTAGCTGATGAATGGTTCATGATGTGCTAGGTTATATGTTAAGTATGTACAGCTTAATACAAGGATCTACTTGTAGATTTGTAATAAACTTCATTGCATTTTGGCAGCAAGTAAGGATTTCATCAGCAGAACAGAACAAACAAATAGAGCATCTTACTACATACTTAGTAAATATGGGGATTGACATGTAAAGAATTTGAGAATTTTAATGCAAGATATTTTTATAATGCCTTGCTTAGTAATAAAGTAGCTCAACCTCAGAGTGAGATAACATTGCTCAAGAAAATTAACTGTAGCTTGCTACCAACAGGAGAGGATACTTTTCTGAATCCCTATTACAACTCCATAACCACATAAGCAATACTCTGGATTTCATATTAAGGCAACCATCTTTCCCTTTATTTGGTCAAAACTTTTTCAGTAAGAAAAAAAAGAAATATTTACTCCAGTAAATCATAATTTATATACCAAAAGGGCAATGGCCAACTGTTTGTCTGTAAGTGACAAACATTTAAATTAAGTTTTACAGTATTTGAAAAGAACAAAACAAAACCAACAAACAACCCTGAAGTGTTTGTCATGGTTCAAGCCCAGCCAGCAACTAAACACGACACAGCCACTCACTCACTCCTCCTCCCTTCCCAGTGAGATGGAGAGGAGAATCAAAACCAAGTAAGACTCACGGGCTGATATAAGAACAAATTAATAACTGAAATGGTAATAAATATTAAGAGTAATAAGAATGAAAGAAAACAGAGTGAAATAAAAAGACATACAAGTGATGCACAATGCAGTTGCTCACCACCAGCTGACTGATGCTCATCCAGTCCCTGAGCAGCAACGGGCCCCTCCCAGCCAACTTCTCCCAGTTTATATAATGAACATGATGTTCTGTGGTACAGAATATGCCTTTGGCCAGTTTGTGTCAGCTGTGCTAACTGTGCCCCCTCCCTGCTTCTTGTGCCCCACCATCCTTCTCACTGGCATGATAAAGCTGAAAAAATCCTTGACTTAGTATAAACATACTTAACTAAAACATCAGTGTGTTATCAACATTATTCTCATACTAAATCCAAAACACAGCACTGTACCAGCTATCAGGAAAAAAATTAACTCTGTCCTACTCAAAACAAGGACAGTGTTATAAATGTATTTAACACATTAATATACTGCCTACCTGTCCTGTATGAAGACTTCATTCTGAAACACTACACTTTATACTACCAGTGTCTCTAACA
This sequence comes from Megaceryle torquata, assembly GCA_024611175.1. Classification (NCBI taxonomy): domain Eukaryota; kingdom Metazoa; phylum Chordata; class Aves; order Coraciiformes; family Cerylidae; genus Megaceryle; species Megaceryle torquata. The sequence goes on along the minus strand of JANIJG010022095.1, from coordinate 22,118 downwards.
TTCTTCTGCTTCATTAAAATTCAAGTTAATAAAAAGCCAAACCCATTTTGGGCCATGTAATACCCAAAGATTTTTACTGCACTTGAAAACGTGAGTCAGGTCTTACCCAAAAGCACTCATTTGCAGTTTAAGATGACACACACAAATCCACTTTTGAATTAATTTAATTTCACTGAATCGGATGAAGTTTATTTGACAATCATAGAAACACCCAAAAGGCTTGCGACTCTGGTGCCTACTGCATCCCCATTGAACAAATTTTATCACTCAAGGAATAACTAGATAAAGATTGTGTTAATTACAAATCAGCATTAGTACAATGTGACCAATAAGAAAGTTAGCAGGTAAGAAATTAGTGAGAAAAATACAGCCACAATCTCACTTACCTTCAAGTCAAGATGAACCACATTGTTTCTGTGCAGGAATGAAACTCCTTCTAAGATCTGCTTCATAAGTCGCTTAACATCTTTTTCTTTGAAGGCTTCCTCTCTTTCAGCCACACACTGGTCAAAGATTTCACCTCCAGCAGCACTATGGAACAATAGGAATTTTGTTATTTCAGACACTAAGTCATAGTACCCTTTCAATTCTACTTGCACTATTTTTTTTAGCATAAGCAATGTCAAGATCTGGGGTGAATTAAGGAGAATGTGTCCAGCAGGCTGTGGGAAGTTCTCCTCCCTCTCTACTCTGCCCTAGTGAGACCACATGTGGACTATTGTGTCCAGTTCTTGTCTCCCCAGTTCTAGAGAGACAGGGAAATACTAGAAAGAGTCCAATGGAGGGCTACAAAGATAATTAGGAGCCTGAAGCATCTCTCTTACAAGGAAAGGCCGAGAGACCTGGGGCTCTTTAGCCTGACAAAGATTAAAAGGGGATCTTACCAATGCTTATAAATGTCTAAAGGGCAGATGTCAAGAGGATGGGGTCAGTCTTTTCAGTGATGCCCAGTGATAGGACAAGGGGCAACAGGCACAAATTGGAACATCAGAAGTTCCACTTAAGGACAAAAAAAACCCAAGGACAAAAAAAACCCCCAACTACAAAAAACCAACACCACATCAACTTAGTTACTTTTAGGGTGCCAGAGCCCTGGAGCATGCTGCCCAGAGAGGATGTTGCATCTCATTCTCTGAAGACTTTGAAAACCTGCTTGGACACCACCCTGGGCAACCTGTTCTGACCTGCTGACCCTTCTTTAGCAGGGGGTTTGGATGAGATGATCCCCAGTATTCCCTTCCGACCTCTGCCACTCTGATTCTGGATCAGCAGGCAGTAACATCCAATCATGACATTTCCAGTTACTAAACATTTGACAAAGCTTTTACAGCCTAGGAAGACCTCTCTGCAGTGTGGCAGCTTTGGAGAGAAACAAATATATTAATCATTTAGGTTAAAGAATATGAATAGCACAGAAATTTTGAGGACTATTTTCGAAACACTATAGACTATGCTTTAAGATGAGTGCCACATATAAGGGCAGTGTTTACATAAACAATGTGACATTCCTATGGAACTGCATGGAAATTTGGCCAAGGTAAGCCTTTGTAAACACAAAGCAAGACAGCCCCACCCCCAATCCTCCTCAAGACACTTTGTACACACTCAAAAGACTAAATGCAATGTCTGTAATTGAATTGTTTGTGAAGTATCTGGTACACAGGGATGCATTAAGCTTCTAAATGGCTTTTATCTAAAAACAGTTTTGAAAATTTTAGCTCTCAGCCTGCTTCCTTATCTTTTGTTTATGTATGCTTAAATAATAACAAAGTAACAAAAAGTATAAAAATAACCAAAGAAGAATGAATGTTTTTAAAGTACTCTGAAGCATCTCTATAGCAATGACTCCAGAGAACTCAAATTGGTTTACACATAACCATATAGCATCAGAAGGAACACAAGTAGAGCAGAGACTCCATCTTAAACCAAGAATGGGCATAAGAACATTAGAACTGGGCCATTCTGCAGATGGACTGTTGAATAACTACTGTGAAATCAACACATACACACTCTGTTCTGCATGGAATTCTATTACCCGCTAGTGAAAGACGGTGAAATCCCTGAGGGCAGCTTGTTCTCCAGTTAACCCAAACACGACCGACTTTGCACAAGTGTTAATCTTTATTGATGCATAGCCATCTATTCTGCCTGTCCTTGCTCTTTTCTAAGAAGTTATATTACCTAGGCAATCCAGAACACAGACATACTGAACGTGAATAACAGCAAATGAGAGTCCTACAAAAATGCTGCATTTGCACTAAGTACCCTCAGAAAAAGAACACTTAAATATACTCAAATTTTCATTCAAAGAGGGTTACATCTTTTTCTGAAGAGTTTTACATTTCTGTTCTCTGTACTGGCTAATTGGTACATCAGTACAATTTGATTTATTAAACTAAGATTTTCTGTTAAAAAAGCAAAGTCCATTAAATAATTAATTTTATTCATTCTCTATCAAATATGATAGAGCTCAAAATAACATTTTCAAAGGAGTACTGATACTTTAATTCTTCTAGAAAAACTGCATTCACCTGATGCTATCCCATCTTTAATAACATTTTTATTTAATTCAAGAAAAATGTAATATTTCCTTTGAACTGGATTCAGATTTTAATGGCTTTTTATTTTTTAATGGACATGGGCTAATGTATTTTAGTATTTTAAGACCAACTCCTTTAAAAAAGCAACATCAACTGGATCTTCAAGACAGGGATAGAAAAACATCTACTGTAATCAAGAAATGAAACTTTCTACTTTAAGAATGCCATAATATGCTGCTTGGGAGTAGGATTTAATTCCTTGTAGCAGTGAATTATAATGCACATAGTGATAAGATCTAGTACTAAAATTACTAACAGAATGTGTTTTGCAGCAACAACCCTGGGATTTTGCTGGTATAACCCTGCCACTTCAGATAAGCAAAACAATACTTCTGGTATTTAATTCTGTGAAATAGGATTTATATCCAAAAACCTGTTGTTGTCAACCAGGGATCACATTTTAATTTTAATCAATCCAGCTGAAAAATAAGCAGGGGGGGGCCTAGTAAATCCATTTGCTGTACGTCTACTTGGTAGACATCTGTAACAATTAAGTTACATTAATAAACAAATTAACATTGAAGTTGGCACCAAGCTAAGGTAGCTAGAAGTTACCTAGAGTAACCTAGAATTTTAATACCACACTTAAAGAACTTTGAATTAAACGTGTTAAAAGTCAAGGCAATAAAAGTTGAAGTAGACAATGTCCCATCACTGAAATCAAACTACAGCACTGGAAAACTTTTTTTAAAAGAAGGTATTTAAGTACCTCCCAGTACTTCTGAAGATGCCTCAGTTCATCAGCATTTAAGAGCAAGACAAGCAAATACAGCTCTTACACATGCACACCCACATCATAACTTCTGACACACAGCCATTCCCATCTACCAGAGACAAATATACTTTGCTTTACAAAAAGTTTCACATGCGATGTTTCATTTTTTGATCAATTTAGTTATTTGGAAGGCAAATAGAACAACTTCTTCCAGACAATTAATTCTATTCAGAGATTACCACACTCAAACACCTAACTACCAACAATTTACAAGAACACAGGGAAATCTGTTACTGCAAGACTGTTTTGTGTATTGTTGCTGGGGAGTGATCTTAAATAATTCCCTTAAGCAAAACAGTCAGCTAGCTGTGAGCCAACCCAGTCACAAGTGGTTGGAAGCGCAGTGTCAAAGTGAACTCCAAACTGATTCTCCTGCACACCTATGCCAAATTTTGGTAAGCTCCTTAACTATACTTTCAACTTTCCCTAGCTAGAGTCCAGGGAAACAAAATTTAAGCAAAACACAGAAGGAATTAAAATACCCACTAGAAAGTATTATGGGTATGTCAGTGTTATGGTTTCTGCATGCATGCAAACCAGGTGTTCTCTGGTGTTTAAAACATTTGCCCATATTTCCTCTGTGAACACATTTGCTATTAAGCTGCAGCTTTTCTTAGTCATTACAAAATAACTTTGCAAACCACTGGGCACCCCAATCCACCTCCACAGAACATGTTCATTGGAGATAAAAGGAAAGAATTGTCCTTAGGACAAGAAAGTCCTTCGGAAAACAAGCTACCTTAACCTGAAATAAATGGATAAGGAAATATTTGAGAGCACAACATTATTAATTCCAGTGTTACTCAGAATGCATTATTTCTCTAGTACACCACTCCCCTCCTTAGCTAGGTGTACAAAAAAAAAAGACATAAGAATTAATTCCAAACTTAAAAGCCACAGCAACCAGGATTCTTTAGCTATTTTATTTATGAAACTACTGTTGTGCTATTAACTTCTCAATAGTTTCAAATGAAAAGTTAAAAAGTTCAAAGTATGCTAATATGCAGTAATAAAAAGATAGCTAATGCCTTGGACTTCCAAATGACTTTTAATCTTTATTACAGTTATGTTGACTTTAAATTCAGAGAAGACAGCTTATGTTCCTTGAAACATACCTTAACAATGCACTGTGTGGAATTCAGCATCCTATTTCTTCCAAGTGCACTTACACTAAATGACTGTTACTGTATTGTATCATTTGAAAAGGTTTGAACAAATCTATTTCAGCGCATCTGAAAAATTTAAACATTTCCCTACCTTTAAAGGATCAGAGAAGTATAGTCTTCTGAAAGACTTAGAAGTACTAATCCTCAGAGTACAGATACGTAGATAAGTTCCTAAAATACACTTGACTTCAAATGCTGAGCAAGACCATATACAATCTACAAGAGCCAAAAACTTACTTTCTGAATCTTATGCTCTATCAAAAGCCTTTCAAGAAAGTGTTGCATTTGGGAGATAAGTGGAAACTCATCTGCTTTCTGTACATGGAGCTTATACTACAAGATGACAACAAGATGGTTGTGGCACTGTCAGCTAAGGTTCACATTCACGACAGCTGACAATCATACACTCCTTTCCTTGGCTAGGAGTACCATTAGATATTAAGCAAGTGAATTTACTGAGAATTTTTCCAGTGTAAGGCTACCCTAATGTACTAATGTACCTAAAGCCTAAAAAAACTGCAAATCCATGTATGATGAGAGGATATATGGGAAGAGATGCATCCAAATGCACTAAGTTGTAGATACTGAAGTTCTTGGTTTTCAGACTTTTTCTTAACCTTTCCAATCAGGCAGCCCAAGAACTGAATGAAATGCAATCAACCATTCAAGAAGTATTCCGCTAAAACTTTTTGAAGGGCTCCTGACTTGATCTGAGACTGACATCCAGAACAACTTTGCTAATTAGTCTAAGAGACAAGATACAAATATTGGAGCAGCACAGTTATTTCTAATTACAGTGATTTTAATTAACCAGGCACACCTCCAGTAAGTAGGACAATAAGTCATGTCAAAGACAATATATGTAGTAACATTATCCAGGTCCAAATAACTACAAGTGGAAAAAAGCACTTCATCCAGCATAACAAATAAATCCTCATGTGTCTTCAAGATGATAGACAACTCTTTTTTAAAGTACACATAACAAATGTCTACTATATCTACACAATGCCCTGGCAGTTACTCAGCTCAGAAGCTCCTCACAAAAAAATACTTCAGGGATTAGATTTTGAAGTTACACATACATGTTCCTGTAGTACCTAACCCATTAATACAAACTCTCCCTTCTACAGATGTATATGCATATGGTGATGAACACTTATAAAACACACCAGTTCTTAAGCATCACTCTGTTGCTCTTTCTTTCAAAATAAATTGGGAAAAGGCTGCTAAATTGCATACAAATATTGAGCCCAAAAGTTAAAAAAAGGCAAAAAGCAAGTTTGATATCTGACGTTTCAGTTCTCAGACTATCTCTCTACTATTTTCAGTAGAAGTCCAGTTTCCTTTTTCAGTCATTCCTTTTTCACTGAAGTGCAGACACACAACTGACTCACAGATTAATTCCGGGCTTTACGTACTACCCCTTCAGACTTACTTATCCCTTCTAAGTCTACTTAAAATCCTCTGTTTGAGGTCTTGTGACAACAAACAAAAGTTAGAGACTGTTGTCAGGGTGGATCCAGACAGCTACCAGTTTGCTATCCTGCAGCTGAAACCAACACTGTAATGCCTCATTGCTTAACAGAATATTAACAGTTAGCGGCCAATTTTGTTTCCTGACAAAAACTGATACTGCTTGAAAGACAACCCTTCATGGAACATGAATATTTCTCTTCATGAAAGCAAAGCACTAGGTGTCCCCTTCACCCCTTATGACAGGTTCAACATCAAGATAAGAAAGTTTAAAACCTTAGCAGATAAAGTTAGTGGCCAACAATTAAGTACTTGGTTTTCTCCTTCCCAAGATAAGGATCTGCCACACACAGACCATCAAGCTTGATAGAAACTGGAATGCCCTAGAGAGGCTTGAAGTCTAGATATGCTCTCCTCTGCATACAGAATGTCAGAAATTTACCAACATTCATACCTGTTTTGTTGCAACACGTCTCTAGAACATGCTGACATCAAAGCATCACCCAAATGTATTTGCTGAAGTCAGGGAAAGACTGTTTCTGTAATTTACAACTCTAACACACAGCTATTTATCTGAAATGAGGTATGACTGTTTGATGCATATAAAAACAATGTTGATAATTACTGAACAACCTGGTGACTACTGAACAACTTAGTTAATACTTTGGATTAAAAAAGTTTTGCAATTGTAAGAGAATTGAGTTCTAAAAAACCAAAACCCTAGCAATTTTGCATTAAAATTATCACAAAGCCTGTTGCTCATATCTTAGCTTTGGATTCTACTGCTCATGATATGTCCCTGCACAATCCAGAAATTTAAACTATATTATAGTTAGATCTGTGCTGCTAGTGTTTAAAGCATGTATTTATGAGTCCCCAATAGCAGCAATTAAAACTCCAGCAGCTCTGTCATTTGCATTATAACAGATAGTTGAAAATTTCATAAATCACGAATCCCATAGAGGTACAAAGAAGCTGAAAAAACATACTCTAGAAGGAAGTTTGCCTTAGCATACATAGTCTCATGCCCTTTCACTGAACTTTAAAGATACAATTTTTTCTGACTTCTAAATGAGATCAGATCAGGACACAAGATTGCTCACCATTCCTTTTTGTCATCAAGCAAACAAACAAAAATAAGCTATACAAACCAGACTTAGCTGAGAGGTTAAAGTTACTCTGAACTATTGAGCCTCACTGTTCTCCTAATTACTAAAAATCCTTCGAGCTTGAACAAGATCTTAAGAGTTCAACAGCAACAAGCATTGGGCTGCCTCTTGGAACTTAGATGTCAAATATCTAAGCCACTGGCATTATTAGATGAACAGTCAGTCACTACAGCTGCAGAAATGCTCATCTGGACAAACTGGAGGTGGAAAAAACAGACAAATGTAGTCACAAGTTAAACAGCATCCAAAATAAAGTATTCCAGGTCTGAATCTTCCTACTTTTTCTTCCCGTAAAAGATACTGATTTAGAGGGTTTTTCATTGTAGATCATAGGGGGTTTTAGTAAGTTTCTTTTTAACAATGATGTTGCTTTTGATACCTTTTTTGTGACTGGTAAAAAAACCCCAAATTTCACCCTGTCAGTGACATAAACTTCAGTTTTTGAACTGATATGCATTCCTTATTTCCTCTTCTTCTTTTAGAAGTAGGGAGTGTACACAGTTAATATTTCACTAAAGATTTTAACTACGTAATTTATAGTTCAGCTTTGAAAGGTGCTACATAATTGGAGAAGTGTTATAATCTGCAATAGTTACTTCTTGTAACACTAATATTTCTTCTTTTTGAACTCAACCAAGTGTAACAGTCAAGCAATAAAATATTTTCACATTATTCATATTGATCTATAATATTTTTACATTATTAGTTTCAAGAAAATACTGTAGAGGGTTATTCAGGAATTATTACTAGTACTTACTATTCCAGGACTAAAATCATCTCTGTTGCAGTTTCATAAACTTCATGCAAGTTAATGACCCAAAGGTTGCATTGTGCCAGCTCAAGGACTGCGATTTCATGGATTATTTCCATCCGACAGTCTTGGCCCTTTCTTCTTTTTCTCATGAATTTTGCTGCAAACTCTCGTTCAGTGTCTTTCTGGATACACTTCTTTACCACTGCAAATTTCCCCCTGAAATTGAAGAAGAACTGATAGTTAAAATTAAGTCCCTCAGTAACAACTTCAGTATTGCCCTTATAAATTAACATTTCAGGAAATTTTAATTAAATCACTATCAATGGATATATTTAAAATATATTCTAAATTTAGAAAGATGCCTTGTTGAGTGATAATGCCTACACTTAAAAGTTAGGAACACCACAACCCAAAATGTAACAACCTCCATGAAAAGTAAGGCACGAAAAAGCCCACCAGTTCAAGGAACATGGATTTTCAAAATACAGAATCAACAGGCTGAGCTAGTTCGGAAAATTAGGTTATTTCATTAAAAAAGCTGGCAAAACCAAAGTGTACAAACAGACAGCTTATGCTTTCTATGACTACATCACAATAACGCAGTTACTGTTTTCTAAAGCATCCCACCATATCCAAGGCAACAGTAACCAGCACTCTTGCTGACTAGCTGCTTGAAATCCAGCTCCATTTGTCGAGCAATATCCAGACTCCACTCTGAATTTTCAAATATGGCACTTTGTATTTTCACCATGGTATGTCTCAAATTATGACAGTTTTTTGATTGTTTAACAGTTCTCAAAATCCTTTTTTCTTAGTGTCACTGTATAAGTAAGGAACATGGACGATTTAAGAAAAATAAGCAGCTTGGCCAAAATGTTATTTTTTTCTAATATTTTTTTAAATAAAATAAAGTTTTCTAACAAATAAGTTTGCAACAAGAGCGTGAGTATAAACACACACTGAGCAGAACTAAGCCTAATGCTTCCCCCACATTAATGAGCGTCACTTCTGACAAGACACACGCAACTGATGAGTTACACCAAGCCAGCAGGCTAGCAAAAAACCACACTGCAGCACTTACGTCAGAAGACTTCCCTCCCAGCATTCTGAACTTAAGTGTCTGCTCTAAACTTCCTTGTGATAGTCCCACACCACCTGCTCCACTCAGTTTTGTTCATACAGTACTGATTCTTAGACTGAAAAGGTCTATTAATACCTGCCATCTAATGCAATGAATTCTCATACTTTGCAGTACAGCAATATTTTAGTTCTTACCATACAGATATGACATTAATCGAAATGGTATTTTTTTATTTATATGTAAAAATTCAAGCTATTCCTGGAGCTTTATAAGAAGAAAACTTTGTCTCTTTACTTATTGTACGGTTGCTGAAACAAAGAGTCCTCATCTAGTTTGGAATATAATTACACGGGCTTTGCTTCTTATCTCCAAGCTGAAGTTCACAGAATTAACTAATTCAGCTCATGTCAAAGATTTCATTATCACAGTCCCAACCTATTGGCAGACCGCTACCTGTGAAATGTAACTGCTAAAAGAAGTTGTGGTCAGCTTGCTTTTAACAGGCATTTGTTTCAAAAGTACTCAGTCTAAAGGAATTAAGTCAAATCAGCTCCCACAAAGTGGGTATTTACTTGGCAATCTCACTGAAATAATCAGAGTTGCAATGGCTGTGGCTGCAGCCACAGTTATTCCTCTAGGAATAATAGTTTGCATAAGTATGCATGATCTACAGCACAATATGTATTAAGATTAGATCAGAGCACAGTCCAAATGTCTGTAAAGGCAAACAGTAAGAGTATGCTTTTGTTGTCTTGTATCCAATTTTTTTGGAGAAAGCTCTTAATTACCAATATATACATTAAGACGCTGTTACAGCTTTGCAAATGCATGAAAATAATATTATAGGATTTTGTAGCACTAGGAAGGTGTGGTGAAAAGATCCATGTAAAAGGTGTTAATCGATACAGAGTTACCACAGGAAGAATAGATACCTAAAGGCTAGCAATCTGCTGGATACCTGGCACGCATCTATCAAAAAACACTTTGGAAGAAATAACAAATGTATACATAGAGACAGCTATTCAGGAAACACAGAAACATGCTAACAATGTCCCAATCCACAACATATTGCAAGGACACTGTTAGTTTTAGGTAGATTTCTAGCAAGCTGGTGACACTTGCAGCTGCAAGTGTAAACATCCCTGCAGTATTGCGATCCTGACCACTACAGAGAGCAACATTCTTTATGTAGCCACTGAAAAGGATATTAAGTTATTCCAAACAAAGACACATATGATTTGTGTACAAATACAAAGCTATGCATTTAGTAGCTTCAAACTGGAAGAGGGCAGATTTAGATTAGATGTAAGGAAGAAGTCCTTCACTCTGAGGGTGGTGAGATGCTGGAACAGGTTGCCCAGGGAAGCCGTGGATGCTCCATTACTGGATGTGTTCAAGACCTGGTTGGATGGGGCCTTGTGTTACCTTGTCTAGTGGGAGATGTCCCTACCATGGCAGGGGGGGTTGAAACTAGATGATCTTTAAGGTCTCTTCCACTTCAAACCATTCTATGGTTCTACGATCTATCAAAAGTGTTAAAATCCTTGCTAAAACTTTTAGCACCAAAAAAAAAACCCCAAAACCACAAACAAACAATCAAACAAAAACCAAACACCAAAGCAGGAAAAAAACTCTAGCAACTATGCTGATAAGAAAAAACCCAACAGCTAACAATAAATTTAGAAAGTAACAGGTAAGCCCTTTACCAGCAAGTTATCTTAACACCCGGTAGATACTATGCCTTTATACCAAAATCTAGACTGCTGGGTTCAGCCTCCTCTGTTTTCCTTAAACAGTCTCTGAATGCAGTTTCCTTCTGTCTGAATGTCACCTTCGCAGAGTGTCAAATGCTTTTAATTCTAGCACCAGTGAAGGACCTAGAGGAAGTACTTCTCTAAAGTTTGAAATCTCTATAATACAGCTTTCAAATAGCACTGCATTGCTTTGAATTCAATACAAAATCTATCTGGGAGCAAGTTAATTAGTCTAATGAGTACCAATGTTGCCAATTCATGGCACATTAGTCACTATGGAAATAAAACAATATTCACACGGCAGCAAGAGCCACCACTGTGTGTGGCCACACATGTCCTGTTTAGCTGAGCTGGCCAGAAGCCTGACAGGTGACGTAATTAAAAGGACAGGTTGCACAGGAGTTCAGCGGGCCGACAAATACTAATTCTTAGTTGTTTAAGACCAAGAATCTTGCCTGGATTCTTTATGGTTATACCTATAATTAGAGCTGTTATAACTACTGCCTGTAGAACTCATCTTTTCTGAATACAATCCTCCAAAAGATCAAACTTGACAAACCTGATGTTTATGGCTAATGGAACTAATCACTGTGCAGCAATCTAAGTTCATGCCTGAGAATTTCAGACCTACAATCCAAAGATACCATCCACTGTGTGGTTAAGTCAAAAGCTAAATTTGTAAAGAATTTCTTTTTGATAGAGACAGACTGGTAGCTGAGAAAGATATAAACAAGCTTTCCTATAAAGTACCTATTGTATATGCTTCATCTTTGCTTTTCTTAAAATCTCCCTTTTCCAAACTCCTTATAAAGGGATTTATTAAATGGCAAAAAGGTATTAGATCAGAGCACTGCTAGTTCAGCTGTATCGAGAAGAGCTAGCAGGGAGAACCTCGCATTGAAGGAAGAACAACTTTGAAAGGAAAAACAATGTGCCCAGAAATAACAATGCTTTGGAGGGACACAGTAATAGGTAGATAGAAGTAGTTCTCAGTCCTGACAAGAGTTTCATTCAAGAATTATAATTTAAGAAAAATCATAACTGATTACAAAGAAGCTCAATGTCATCTTTTCAGATTGACAACAGAATTAGCATTGTTTCATCTGGCATACATTATGGCTTAAAGGAAAAGCCTCAAATCACAAAACAAATGTCAAATCGGATAAAGAATATTCGTGTCACACCAGCTAATTTTGGTTGTCATAGGCTCGGAAGAACAGAGATTTAACCTTACTGTAGCAATTATTTTTAAAATGACCTATAAAACACTGTCACTATAACAAATGCAGGAATAACAGCAATACCCATAAAGATACTTTTTGTATAGTTTAGAAAACTTTTCCAAGATAAATTGCATATAGTTTAGTGTATTACATAACTCAAATCAATATTTTTTTCTAAAGTGTGGGGTTTCACACACCCCCTCCCCCTTTTTAAGTTACAAACAGTAAGGTGGGGGAACTCCATTTCTGAGGTGATGAATAATTTGCTCATGTAAATTTATTCTCAAATGGTGGAAGCAGCTACTTGCAACTCTTCATTTTCACCTCTTTTCCACTGTCACGTAGTTCCACATCTGTTTCACCCTCGCTGTGCTACTGCAGAGAGCAGCTGAGGACGGAAGTGTGATCACATATGCATTCTTACAGATGCACAAAATTGTGCAAGTGTCATGTACTACTAAGATGCACTGAAAGCTACTTAAGAAATAAGCAAGTTCATGCCAGAGTTGGGGAGTGTGGGGATTAAAAAAAAAGCTAGATGTGGGTTATCTGCACATGAAACTACAGCCACGTCACTAGCAATAAACAAAGAATATTTCCTTATTCTGTTCATTCTCCTCAGATGATTAAAGTGCTTGCTGCTCTTAGCTCTTGGTGGAAAATTAACTTGTCTGCTTTAATAAAAAACTGGGAATAAGGAGAATCAGCTTGACTTACATTTACATGTATGTGCTGCATACATTTTGCTAGCAGAAAAACTGCTTATTTTAGAGCAATCATTTAAGAGGACTGTTTCCTTCCAGTGAGAAGAAAGCAAAGCCAATCATTTATGCCTTGCTCTAGCATTACAAGTTTTATTTTCTGTACCCAAATGACTATTTCCAATATGTACATTCCTTGTTTTACATAAAAAAGAAGAGCACAACGCTCCATCAATTAACTGAACAAATAAATAATAGTCTAGTAGTATCTTGTGTGCAATTAGGAGGTTTTTGTTGAGGGAAGAGCTAAGCAGCTAAATACAATTATATTAGATTCTTTAAAGAAGCTCTAGGTAATACAAAATACATCATTCCCCATTTTACAGTACAATTACAGCTTAAGCACAGATGGTAAGGGGAAGGAAAGATAAGCAATTGGTGTCTTGTCCTCCACAAAGGTTACACTACATCAAACTAACCTAACTCAAGCTAGCACAGTCTGAAAACACTTAACTCTGAGTGAGCTGATGAGAAGTGGCACCCTTAAAACATCCATTAAAGGTAAGTTTGATTTTCAACATCAAGCAGACAAGATTTGTGTGAGAACATTCTGATTTTGGGGCAATAAAATTAATAAAGCTGTGAAGACTAGCCCAAAATTTCATTTATTAAATATTTTTGTTAAAAACACCTGCCATTTCCATGTCACCCTAAGCAACTTTAAATAATTTCCTTTTGAGAGTAGCCATTCTAACCAAGTTTTTTGTATTTTTCCTAAATTAACCTGGTTTTTCTAGCAGCTGTATTTCAATACACTTACAAGTGCTTGTTCAACTATGGAATGAGCCTTTTGAAGCACATGCTTTGCACTCGCAAAGCATCCCCCCCCCCCCATGAGCAGAACTAATGAAGCCTGATTCCCTATGGATTTGCACCCAAGTCCCTCTAGTGACATTGTGACCAGGTTCTTCCCAGGCTGATCTATGACTTTTGGCAATATTTCCCCCAGGGCTTTTGCCCCCTAACATGCCACCAGGGGCCAACAGCCCCAGTACCTCCCGTCCCTACTTTGCTAGAACTACAATGCCTTAACATTTTCTCCTGTTCCCCTCTCTTTCCCCCTCCTCCATACCTAGCTAACAAGGGATCAGAGGAAGGACAGAAGCCTCAGGTGCCATGATGAGTTCAACACACCTGTGGTGGCTGACTGCATCAGATGCCAAGAAGTACACAAACCTGCTCAGTTGATGCGGCAGCCCAGTGCTCTGCAAAGGTGGTAAATCTACTTTCTTCTCTCCCCACTGCCTGTTTTAAACACAACTCATACAGCTGTTGTGATTCTAAAACCTCTGTTTAAAGACCAGCTTTTAAATTGTTTCTCTAATGCTAGGAAATGAGATGGATTAATACAGAGTGCATAAACATTTTTCATTGGCAAATTCACCTTATAAACTAGAATTAAACTGGACTATGTTATGTGCACAAGGACTGTTTTTCATCCAAGACAGAAACCTGTTACACCTGGGTGCTAATTTGTCCAAGTTCTTTGTAAAGATAAACTCTACTCCTAAGGAGAGACTTAGGTTTTGAGCAGACCGAAGTAAAATAATTTCTGCTAAGCATACTTTATCAATAAAATGACAGTTATAAGTGGCAGAGAGACCTTTCCATTTACCACCTTGTAAATTGCTGGTACCAACTTTGCAAAAAAACCAAACCACCAATTGTCTTTAATGGACATACTTGAGCTTAAGTACCCACTTCTTCAAATCAAAATGTAGCAAAAAAGTAAGCATTCAAAATCGTTGAACAAAAAAACAAGTACATATAGAAATCTCCATGCATTTGAATATGTTCTGAGAGAGAAGATAATGAAAACATTTGTGAAGCTGAAGAGAGAGAAAAAGTGGCCTGAACCAAAATACATACAACTGTTGCATAAATACAAGACAAACATCCTAAAACAATCAGCTCATTTTACCAGAACTACAAGTGCAATATCACAACCTTCACGTGAAGGTCATCATTAAATATAGTTCTGGTCAAAAAGCCTTGCTGAGATCTACTTGTTTAAACTGTAGACTAAGATTTGCTGTATTACTTAATTCTTGTTCATCGTGTAAAGCTTGTCACTTCAATTGTACTTCCGTATGCCAAAAGGAAGTTTCATCTAGTCTATTTTCTGATTAGGCCAATGAGTATCACCCAGCTCTAAGAAAAGCTTTCACTCCATAGCAGAACTACAAAGTATTTTCAGAAAAAGTCATCTGATCTTCAAATAAAAAAAAAAAAGAACTCCAGCAGCAGTGATAGCAGGACATTGTGTGCTACACCACTCCTATACCTTCCTCACCGTTGCTTAGAGTTAAGGCTGTTTTGTAGCCTGCATTTAATTAGCTTCAATTTCAAGGCCATGAACATTATGGTCACATCATGCTAAAAAAAGCTCTCACTTTACAGGATGTTTCTCCCACCTGCTTCCCATGTGAATGCTTTAGGCCACTATGTTTAAACAGGTATTATTCTATTAGTACATCAGAGTTACTAAGCAAGCACTAAGCTAACACTGTGGCAACCTACAAATTTGTTAAGAGGTACTCAGGGCAGCCACATTTGCTTTGAAACGCCCCCTTCCAATTTAGGTCCAGAGGGGCTGGTTTTGCTGCTGTTTAAAATGGGCTACACAGCTAACATAACCTGCAAAAAAAACATACACCAAGGACTGTATCTTGCCACATATCCTGTGGCATTTCATCTGATTTTTTTTTTTTTTTTAATCTGAATACTCTTTAAAGCACATGCAATAAGAATACTGACATTCTTTTCATAAGGGACAACTGAAAACAAACACATTGGTTTAGTGGTGCTGAAATTCCATATATAGAGACATCCTGAGACTCAAAAACCTTTTAATGAGACTTTCTGCAACAAACCCTGCTTGCTGAAAGTCAGGTGTTGAAGTTCTACATTGATCAAGCCTTACATATGGAGTCACTTTCAAAACCAAGTTTTTTAACCAGCTTTTGAAATCTTCAAAAAGTTCCACCATTAGATTATTCTCAAGCATATGCTACCACAAACTAGTGTTCTCGAGTGTTTTTCCCCGTGTCACAGCTAACGAAGCTCAAGGGGGAAAAAAATAATAAAAAATAGTTAAAAAAAAAAATAAAAAAAAACAAACCAAGCAGTTTTCCATCTGGAAATCTAGACCAACACTCTACTCCACGCCGGTTCCCAGGGAAGAGAACAGTGTCTCTCCAGCCAGCCTCACAAGGCTGAGGATGACTTCTGCGCTAGAAGGAGGAGGGACAGCCAGCCGCGGCCAGCAGCTGTGGTGCAGCTGCGCTGACAGCTGCCTCGCAGCACCCCTTCCAGCCAAGCCAAACACTGCCCGGCCAGCGAGACGGGTACGTCCTCGGAGCTGACCCACAGCAGGGAGCGGCCAGCAAAGCATGCCACTAAACGTGGCTCTAGCACCGGCAGGGCGGCGATCCCCCGCCTCACCCTTCCTTCCACCAACACCGAACTTTGCTCAAAGTGGGTAGCGAGGGAGGGGGCTGCGGGTGAAAACGTCTGATGCCAGTTTGCCTGCGGTGGGCAGCGAGGGAGATGGGAAGGCAAGAGCAGAGGGAAGGCACCGACTCGCCCAGCGGCAGGATCCGCCGCGGGCACACACCTTGCACTCGGCGCTTCGGGCAAGCGGAACCGGCGGGACGGGCGAGGGGCTGGTGGCGGAACACGGGTCACCTCCTCCCTGCTGCCACCGCCGCGGGAGCACTCGCAGCCCGGGGACGGGGCGGCGACGCCAGCCCCCCTCCACCCCTGCGCCTCCCGCAGCGCAGCGCGCTCACCTGCCGAGCTCCCTGCCGGGGATGAGGCTGTAGCGCTCCTGGAAAGGCTCGGTGCGGATGGGAGTGCGAATCTCCGTCAGCAAGCCGCCTCGCCGCCGGCCTCGGCCGGGAGCGGGTTGAGGTGGCGGCGGCCGGTCACCGCGGGAGCGGCTGGGTGGTGGCTTCTCCTCGGGGCTCATAGCGCAGGGCTTCTCCCTCACCGGGGGAGGGAAGGGGGAGGGGGACGCGTTATCCTTCCCCTCTGACACTGCCTCTCGGTCCGGTCCGCTCCGGTCGTGCTCCCCTCGGGCTCCGGGGTGAGCCGCCGCTGCAGGAGAGCGGCGAGCAGCACGCGCCGCGCTGAGGGGACGGCGGAGCGAGGCGGGGCGCAGCGCGTGAACCCGCCCCTGAACGCCTCACCTTGGTGGGAGCAAGGGGCGGGGCGCCAAGCAGCGCGGCGCGCGGAGGGGCGGTGGGCAGCGCCACCTGCTGGCACGCGCTGGGAGCGGGGGAAAGGGGGATCCCCCCGCGAAGGGGCGCGGCACGGTGACGGATCAGGCCGGGGCGAGTGTCCGAGCGCCGTGCGGTCGGCTGGCGGGGCGGCAGCGGTCCCACTGCCCTGGTGTCTGCGCGGCTCGGGAGCGCGCGCCGAGGGAGCGTCGCGGGGGTGAAACCGCCAGAGCCTGCCCGAAAAGTCACGGCCCTGTGGGTGGGAGACAGGGCTCGGGCCCGTCGCGGGGACTCTGGGGCGCAAGGCGAAGGGAAGAGAGGACAAAAAGGGGCAGCGGCACCTCCGAATACGGGCGAGCCCACCGGAGGGAACCTTGGCTTCCTTGGTGTCTGAGGCACCATCTCCAGTTAAGCCTGTCCCACGGCTGGGGCGTGTTCAGCTCCCCTCCTCCACACGTGCCCGAGCTCCAGGTGTCCTTATGAGGTGTGCAGGAATTGCCTCCCAGTCACCCATTTATCCACGCCACTAGAAATTATCCCACGGATTTTGCACGAGTAACTGGAAGAGGCTTGAGAAAAATATCTGTACTCCACTCACATCACCAGCCTTTCACAGAATCGTAAGAACAGGTTGATAGAACAGATTGGGTTGGAAGGGACCTTTAAAGGTCTCTGTCCTTTAAAGGTTCACCGTCCACCTTACTTAATGTACACGCTTAAGAGACCCATCCTGTGTGGCAGTCACTTACTGAGGCAGTGCCGTGGCTTTTGTCTCCATTAAGGGCACAGAATCTCTCTGCCGTTGGCTGCCAACACCCAGAGCACAGAGCACGGAGGAGAAGAGACTAATGAGGAAACAGGACAACATACAGGAAAGGATTCAGCCCAAACCCTGCTCATTGATCAGGGGTGGGAGTACAGTTTCTCACAAGGCATTTTTCTGGAATTTCCTCATTCACTTACTGCCAAATCTGATCTGCAGAAATAAGTAGTTAGGAATAAATTCCAGAACTAACATATAATGGAGAATTCAAGACGTGGTATTGATATGCTTTCCACTCAGAACGTGGTTTAACTTGTAACAGGGCCAGACTGTTACTGCTCAACAATAAAATCGGGATTAAACAAGGCTAAAGGAATTGTCACATCTGAAAGTACATAGCAGAGGCATTTATGACAGAGAAAGGGTTGTTGCCTGAAAAAATAGATTGTATCTTAAGAATATGTTAATCCTAAATGAACACTTCAGATACTTAATTCTTGTGATATTTTCTACTTTTTTACTGACTTTCACAATCACATTTTCCTAGGAGGGTGAGAAACCTGCAAAAACTGTATGGGAAGGAGTGGAAATACTGATTCTGGATGTTGGAATTTCTCAAAAGACATTGGGATATTTAAGGTTCTCTGGTCATATTTTAAAATAGATTATAAACTTCAGATTCTTTAATGCCTTTAAAAGTCTAGTGGCTGGTTCTGCATAAAACAAAACACGGTCTTTCATTTTTTTCCACACAGAGTTATCTAAGTCAGATAAGTTTAACATACGTTTGTATCTAACTTACGGAGACTTTTGATTATATCTCTTCTTACTACCTGGAAGGCCTTCTACTCCATATAGCATGTAAGCTTATCTGTTTTTCTTCCATAGCATAGAAAATACCAACAACAACATCAGTTCAGTGCCTTAATACAACAGGGAGATTGATTTGTGGCATTCTTAAAAGGAATTATCCACCAAATAGGAAGACAATGACAAAAAGAAAAAATTGTGCTTTACCGCCTTGAAAAATGATCGAAGTGAAATCTTTTCCCACTGTAGTATGCACTGGCCATATAGCACAGACTATGATTTGCTCTGTTGTACCAGAATATTATTGAGCTGATGTGTGCTGTATTAATTTAATTTTTCCCTGTAGAAAGAATAAACATAAGCTTTATGACTCACCTCTGTATTAAACCAGCACTGATCTTAGTCTTAAATGCTGCAGCCTAAGCTCGCATCTGCTATCCACACAGGGAGAAACATATGTGGCTATGAACAATGCTTGCTTGATGTAGAGATAAGATAACAGATATATCTAGGCTGGTTACGTTTGTATGTTACCTACTGATAAAATACATACGCCTTTTTATTTTGCTATTTGGATATTTGGCTTCAGTCACAGAAATATTATTAGCTGTTGTATGCTTGATTGCGCTCAGATGGCATAACAAGCCTTGATTTCTGCTGGTACAGATAACAGAAACTGGTTTATATTTCAATATATATTTTTCTTTTCTGCCAGCAGCATCTAAGGAATTAATTCTCATGAGCTATGTTTGGCCTGCAAGCTAAGGAGGAGGTGAGATGGAAGACACCAGCAAAGGTATTTTGTTTAAAAGAATGTCCTTTTCACTTTATGCCTGCATGCACTGGAGTGAAAGAGTGATTTCTATTCTGCCCCAAAGAGGAGGATCAAACACGTTGCACAGGGACATGAGCTTTGCCCAGTTACATGTCTGACTAGTCTGATCTTCACAGGACATTCCTCTTCCCATATGAATGTATTCAGGCAACTTGTACATGATGGAAGAGTTACCCTAAATAATCATCATTATCACGGTCTATTTATAACAGAAATCTGAAATCTGACCATCTGTATCTCAGCACCCATAAGATTGTTTTTCAGGTGCTAAATTCCACCTTTCGGCTTCCATAGTGATAGAAAGACATGATCTTCTGTGGCTGTGTTGTAGTTTGAGCTAGAACAGGACTAATTCTAGGACAGGCTGGAATTTCTGAAGGATGCTTAAGTTCCATATGAACCTTGCTTTTTGAGCTACTTATTTTTTTGATATGATTGATTTATATATGAGGCAGCAGGAAAAGAAGAATACGCATTCCTTACCTGAGGTGCTTCACTCCTGTATTCTTAAATGCTTCTTGTCACCACGTAAAGACCCTTTAAACAAGAGCTCTAAGTACCAGGCACCACAGAAAAACAGCCCTATGCTACACTTTTGTACAAACTGAGGTGTCTTACAAGCTACAACAACAACAAAAGATCTTCATTTTTCCAATTTAAGGAAGGAGAGCACAGCTCCACTAAGTGGCAGCAGTAGGCATTATTAGGGCCAGCTTCACTGAATTATTTTTATATTTGTGAGAGAGTGAATATAAACTGCTGCTCATGTGGCCATAGTATGTATTCCTCCTTGTTCATTGATTTCATTATTTCCAGGACAGATGACTGAACTTGTGCTCAGATAATCTAAGAGTTACCTTTCCAAATACTTTCACAGGTTCATATTTGACAGAAATTTCCATTTCAAGATGAGTTTTACATTAATTATAATAACATCCATTTATGAATTGGAAAATGCATCATATGGATCCCCATACCTTCTTTTGGGTGCTCCTCAGATCACTTTCACAGCTCCTTTGCAGTGCCAAGGTGGTCCCAAAGACTGAGTCATTGTTCAAAACCAGGTCAATTACATTTTACAAAATCCAGGGTGCATCACTGCTTAATTTATGCCTGTGTCCAGGGCATAAAGATAACCTGTTTTGGTTTGTACGTTAGGAGGACCAAAATATGTAGTTGAAGCACAATTATGATGTTTGAAAGCCATGTTGTGTGCTTTACATATCATAGTACTAGGGGTTAAATGCTGAGGTCCTGGGTCTATTAATCAATGTATGAATCACTAAAGCTGTTAACTTACCTGCCAAAAGCAGGCGAGTTTATGCTCAATTGCCAAAGCTGTCAATAAACATACCCTTGCACATTGTAAATACCATCTTAGATAGTAAGATGTCATTCTTAAAAAGTCACTGGTCAGATTTAACATCCAAGATGTACCTAAGAGGTACCGAAGTCTTGTAACAAAGTTCCCAAGCAGATTCCAGTGCTGCCCCAGCTGCATTCCTGAAAAGCTGTTATCTAAATATGCTGACTCCGCGTGGCACGCCGGTTAGGCACCTATAGCACTGGTCCATTTTGAAACCGACTGAACAGATCTTCAGTGTCACACCACAGAGTGCTTACAGCATTTTTTTTTCTTTTTCCTTACAACTGATGAATTTTGTAATTGTGAAAGAAAATAACCCAAACCAGTCTTTTATTTTCATACTGAAACATTTAAAAGGTGAAGGTTATGTCCCTAAAGTGTATTTACACATCACAGAAGGAAAGACAAGTGACTGTAATATTACTGTTGTTTATCACTGACACAGAAAACGTTCCCATGCAGCTCCACTATCTCCTTATACCATAGGAGTCATGACATCTTCCATGCCAGCAGTTCAAGAAAAAACTTCCTTAGTTGCCGTCTTTGTGTTCTATTCAGTCTCAAAGAGATGTAACATAGCACTGTAGGGATGAGCTTCATTTACACTAGAGTTAAACCAATATAAATCTGCTTACAACAAAGCCTAATAGAAGCAAGAATCATGGCTTGTGTTTCAGACAGAATAATTTATAATTTTTTTTTCTTCAAAACTTAATTCCAAGAGGGTAGGAACTAAACTGACAAAGCCACACACTCTTCATTTTGATATATATCCATGACAGGTATTTTCAGGCAAAATTGATTTTGAAAATTACCAGAATTAAATTAAAAAATAATAAAAGAGCATGGCTTTGCAGCTCAAGGAGGATTTATGATCAGAGGAGACACAGCAGATCCTTTGTGGCTTTGGTCTCCATTGTTCTCCAGAAATGACAGCTATTGTCTGGTCTGGCCTCTTACACAAGAATGAACATCAGGCCACAAGGGTTTATCATCCATCGTAGCAAAAAACTATGACTTTGCTACCAGAGGGTGGGAAGGGATTATTATTGATTTGTAATATCCTATAGGATTATGGAGTTTTGTTAGGATGCCAAGAAAGGCATCTGATGTACATATGGAGGCTTCAGGGGGACTGCTGCTGTATTTTAACAGAAGTTCAGTAGCGTATATGATGGAGTTGGTTCTGATGTAAAGGTGCAATTCCAGCCACAGAAATGCTGCAGAAAGTGACACCTCTGCTGTACCCTAAAGATCAGCAGCTCATCTTGCTGCTTTTTAGTAAATGCTGATTTCCTTCCTTCCTTCCTTCCTTCCTTCCTTCCTTCCTTCCTTCCTTCCTTCCTTCCTTCCTTCCTTCCTTCCTTC